>CM035164.1:109233469-109357467 GCA_020205615.1 Panax quinquefolius
TTTATAAATAAAGATGAATTTTCTATAAATATTATTTTTTGAAATATTATGGAATAAATTTGATATAATGTTATAGTTGTGGGTAATATTTATAAATTTTGCAAAGTAAGCAAGTTGTTATAAAATATTAGTTTGGTGGGGAATATTCTTTTTGTGGGGGGAATATTAAATGCGACGGCTCGATCATTAGTGGACCCCTGGCGGAAGTATTATCGTAGTTAAGCGAGCGACAAAATTATCTTTCTATAAAAATAACGGCGGAGGTGTTCTTCTGTTAAAAGCTGTTGAACTACCGGTGGTAAAAAAATGCGATGTCTGGCGTGGTTGCGTAGTAGCACGCGGTATTGATTATTGATCTTCGTGAAAGTCAACTAGCTATACTCGATTATTACTTCTGATAATTCTTTGCATCATATCTCTTATATTATTGATTCAATTATTGTCACGTATCATCATCATATAATATGTTATATTATTAATTGAGGCGACAAGTTATAAATGATTAATAATTGTTGAAAGATTAAAAATGTGTTGATTAAAAATAAAATGATTTGTGGTAATATTTATTCGATCCTTGATGTATATAAAAAAATACATTATGAGGCGTTTGTGGTAAGTTTGATTATTTTATGGGGGCCCATATGTAATCATCTAAGAGTCTCTTAAATCGATAGTAATTACCTTTGTGAATAATTACCTTTGTGAATAGTAATTACCTTTAGTAATTACCTTTGTATAGTAATTACCTTCGTAGATAGTATAGTACCTACCTTATAGTAATACCTTCGTCGATAGTACCTTCTTCGATAGTAATTACCTTCTTGATAGTAATTACCTTCGTCGATAGTAATTACCTTAAATCGATAGTAATTACCCTTTGTAGTAGTAGTTGTCCCTTGATATTACGAGTTAAGCGCCTCTTGATTGTTCGAAGGTTAATTACCCCTTCATGAAATAGTAGTTGTCTCTTGATATTACGAAGTCATTTTGACCCTTCGTTAAGACCAAACCACCCTCGGTTTTTCTATAAATAGAAAGCTCATTCCTTTATTATTTTCTTACGAATTCATTGAAACTACAGAGAGAAACTAGAGAAAGAAAAAAAAATACTACTTTACTTCACTTTTCGATATTGATTCTTCTAAGGTAGGGAATATTATTTGTTGTACTAAATAAAGGGTGTTATTCTTTCTTATTCATGAAGAAGAATTTGTTGTTATTCCATTTCTTATTATTACATTGGAATAACTTTTGTATCTGTGATTTACCTATACTTGGTGACATTCTTATTATTACATTGGAACATCACATGCATGTGTTTTACAGGACTGGTTAAAATCTTTATTATTATTACATTTGGAACATCACATGCATGTGTTTTACACGGACTGGTTCCATCTTTATTATTACATTTGGAACATCACATGCATGTGTTTTTACGACACAGTTATTAATTTTATTATTATTATTATTTGGAATATCACATCATGTGTTTTTTACATTTACTGGTTAATCATTTATTATTACATTGGAACATCACATGCATGCGTTTTTCACGGGACTGGTTAGATTATTATTATTATTGTTGGAATAACTTTTGTCACATGCGATCTATCGCGTGCATGGTGATTTCTTTTGTTATTCCATTCTTTATTATACCCGGTTGGTTAAAACTTTGACTTATATACTCCATGAAATTAGTAGAATATCCTTGATATTTGCGTTTCATCGATATCTTTTCATGGAAATATTCTTACGATCATTCTTGAATTTTACTCTACAAAAGCGTATCGTGTTGACAATTTGGGCGTTAATAATTCTGGATAAAATAATTCTTGAACTTGTTTTATTGAATTCTTATATCATTGTCATCATCCTCATGTTTATATTATGTTGAAAGTCATACATGGCACATAGTGCATAGATGGACTTGGTATGATTATGACCGAGTATTGATTAATCATGGTAGTAATGATGTGTGAATCATGGCCAGTAATGTTACAAATGATGATGTAAAAATCCTCGTAATATTACAAATGATGTGATAAAAATCCTCGTGGTAGTAGTGCATTGATGGGCGATTGTTGGCATGATCATGACCATTAATGAATACCTGACTATTCTTGGCGTGTAGTGCGTGAAATAATTGTGGTGTGATCTTAAAATATCCTTGGCCGTAGTGCGGGGGGATTCGATGATGTGGAATATTTATTAAAAGTGAGTCTCGGCTATATTGATGATGAAAAAAAACTTTTAAATCATAAAAGATAGTAGATTTTATTTTCTACTTGACTCTTTTAATGGATTCTTTGGTTCATTGTAGTTAAACTTGATGTTCATTATATTTTATCGGTTTAACAACATTTGTAGGCTAATGATAATTTATTACGCATTATCTTAGTCATAATATTTCTTCTTGAGCTAGTTGAGCTCACCCTTTCTTTCTTTTTATCTCTTGAAAATGAGAATATATATTTGGGACGAGTCGGGGAGCGGAGTAATGGTCGAGAGGATAGCATTAGTAGTCCTCACTATTACGTGAAATAGTGTGATAATAATTGTAATGAGGACTCCTTTTGAGTTTGTATAATATCTAGTAGACAATATTTGTATTCAAACTCACGGTTTATATGTATTATACCACGACAGTTATATTAGTAAGTTGTATTTAAATTACATACCATGTATCGACTACCCAAGATGGGTGATGTATACCTAATTTTGGGGGCGTCACGGTTTATATCGAGCTTAGGGATATGATCCACAGGCTAAGATGTGAGAATAGTACTAGGAGGGGAGGCAGGGAATACCTTATTAGTATGACCTACTAAGTTTATGTGCTATTTTATTGGTCGGTCGAGAATATAGAGATAATTTGTTACATGTCGATTAACCTTTTGTTTTGTGGCGATGTCTGAAAATGACATCGAGAATGTTGAGAATAGCAATGGAGCCTGAGCGATCGTTGATTCACCACATGTCGATAATCGGGGATAATGTGCATCGAGGAGGCGACAATCCTCATACAAACAACAACAACTTGACGACGAATGATGAATGATCGAATGTTGGAGGCTTTATGCAATTTATCTGGCAATGAGGCGAGGCGACTCATCCAAAGCGTGGGGTGGAAACACGGAAAACTCTCGGGCGGTCACCATTAAACAATTCAAGGCTGGGACCACCGGGAGTTTAAGGAGAGCAAAACCACTTACGGCGGAAGCATGGATAAAAGCAGATTACCAAGATATTTGATGTCTTGGGATGCTCAGAGAAGCAAAAGTTCCCTTCTTGCTTTATTTATGTTGCTTGGGAGGCGATTCTTGGTGGGAATCGGTAAAAGCGTACTCGACTTCTTTGTCTTGAAGATATCTTGGGAGAAGTTCGAGGAGGCATTCAGCGACAAATACTTTCACGAAAGTATTAGCCACATGAAGGAGGTGGAGTTTATCAAGTTGGAACAAAACAATATGGCCAGTATGTAATATGATCGAGGCAAAATTTGCGGAGTTATCACGGTTTCGTCCCACTTGGTGGATAATGAAGAGAATGGCGCGAATGTTTTAAGAGGTTTGAAGCGGGAATCGTCGACATCTTATTTCTCATAAAGCGTGTTTGTATTGGATGTTGTAAATAGGGCTCGATTAGTGGAGCGCGATAACGAGTCAGCCTGACTAAAAGAAGCGGTAAGCAAAAAATTATAATACCGGTGAGTAGTCGTCGAGCGGTGACAACAAGCGTGGAGGGAATCAACGGGCGGATATATGTAACCACTTGGTGGTAATCGGGGCCAAAACAATAAGAATGGACATTTCGAAAAGGAGATTCAACAATGATGGAAAAGCGTCGGCACACCACACCGTTGTTAAGGAAGGAAAAGACCACTGTCGTATATTGCTTCAAATGCGGAGGAGAGGACACATCGATCCGAGCTGCGCCATGCTTAGTCAAAAGCGTGTTATAATTGTGGAAGAAAGGTCACTTAGCTCGATTTTGTCGTTTACAGAAGACAAATTCAACTAGGATGGAGCACCAAAGTAGTTCGAGAAAAAAATCAAAAGCCGGTGGTCTGAGGAGGCGTTTGTTGTGACCTCCCGGAGAGCGAGGAACGAAATGAGGTCATCACGGGTAAAACTTATCATAAACTCTAATGAAGTCTATACTTTATTTGATCTGGGTTCTACCCATTCTTTTATTTCTCTACTTGCGCTCATCGATTAAATTTGACTCAGGAGAAATTAGACTTTGACTTATCTGTGGAAACTCAGTTGGGAGAAACCTTCATTACATCCACTTTTTTATAAGTCTTGTTTGGTTCAAATCGGTACCCTCACATTACACATCGATCTTATTTCATTAAAAATACTTGCATTTGGCGTGATTACAAGGATTGATTGGTTAACTACTTATCATACAAAAATTGATTGTTTTAAATAAGGTTGTTAGCTTTCATATTCCTAATCAACCTATTATCTTGAATTCAAACGACCAAACCATTAAAATCAATCACGGTCATCTCGAGCCATAAAAATTATTAGTTTATTGAAAAAGCGGATGTCGAAGCTTTCTTAGCTCATATCACGATTTAAACAAAAAATCGTCGGTTTTGAGCGATATTTCTATTGTTAATAAATTTCTGGCGTATTCCCAGAAAACTTCTGGCCTACCCCGGGCGTGAAATTGAATTTTGTATCGACCTTGAACGGTACAAAACCTATTTCCAAAGCCCCATGTCGAATAGCTCTATTGAACTTGAGGAGTTAAAGACCCAATGCGAGAATTGTTAGACATTGGCTTTATTAGTCCTAGTACTTCTCCTTGGGGTGCTCTGTTTACATTAAGTGAAGAAGAAAGATGGGAGTATCGACTTTGTATTGATTATCGGGAGTTGAATCATGTCACCATCAAAAATAGGTATCCATTGCCGCGTATTGATGACTGTTTGACCCGATTGAGGAGCAAATTCTTTTCAAAGATTGATCTTAGTTAGGATATCACCAATTGAAGATTAGAACCGTGACATTCAAAAGGCGGCTTTGGAACTTCGATGCGGGCATTATGAATTCCTAGTCATGTCCTTTGGATTGACTAATGCTCTAACTTGCCTTCATGGATATGATGAGCAAAGTATTCAAGGAATATTTAGATCACTTTGTGGTGCGTCTTTATTGATGACATCCTTATTTATTCAAAAGCGTGAAGATCATGAAAGCAACACTTGAAGTGACACTCCAAAAGCTTAGTGAATATAAGCTTTATGCGAGTTGAAGAAATCACGAGTTACGGCTTGAAGAAGTAGCATTCCTTGGGCACGTGGTATCAAGTCGTGGAATATCTGTTGACCAATGAAAGATTGAAGCTATTGAAAGTTTGGAACAACCTAAATCGATGGCCAAAAAATCGTAGCTTTCTCGGTTTAGTTGGTTATTATCGGAGATTAATGGAAGGATTTTCTCGAATCGCTACTCCGTTGACTTCGGTGACTCGAAAAGATCTGAAAGTTCGGTTGGAGCGAAGAATGTGAGAAGAGTTTTCAAGAACTTCGAGAGGAGACTTATTTGACACATTTACGACAATACCATCGGCTCGGAGGATTTGTCATCTCTGATGATGCTTGAAGGCAAAAGGGTTGGGATGTGTTCTCATGCGACATGGAAAAGTTATAGCTTTATGCCTCGCGACAACTCAAAAGAATATGAGAGAATTATTATCTACTCATGATCTAGAGTTAGCGGTTTTTATCTTCTTGCTTAAAATTTGGAGGCATTACTTGTATGGGGAGAAAGTGGAGATCTTCTGGATCGTAAAAAGCCTCAAATATTTCTTCACTCAAAAGAACTCGACATGCGACAACGGCGTTGGCTTGAAGCTGTTGAAAGATTATGATCGTACCATCGATACCATCACGGAAAAAGCGAGCGTGGTAGGCGGCGCGTTGAGTAGAAGATCATATCTGAAATCTGAGTGCGTTATTGTCAATATGAGCCCATTTTGTGTGACTTGCAAAGGATGGAGATAGAGTTAAAGACTCGAGGGGCGCGTGTGATGATAAGCGAGTATCTGAGTAGAGCAGACTTTAATCGATAAAGTTAAAATTTGCTCGAAACTACTGGACACAGGAGGCGATGCGTATGAGGAAGAAAGTCTGAAGAAGGTGCTATCTGCTGGAAGCAAGAATCGATGAAGAAGGAATACTTGAGTCGACTCCGGACTTTGTGTTCTAACGACCACGATTTAAAGTATAATATCATGATGGGCGCCTGACACACCATTTGCAATCCATCACAGGGAGTACCAAAATGTATCATGATATTAAATCGTACATTTTGGTGGAAGCAATATGAAGAGAGAGAGAGATAAGCGTTTTTTATCTCGAGGTGTCTAAACTTGTCAGCGAGTTAAGCGGAGCATCAAGTACCAAAAGGTCCATTGCAAACCACTTGAAATTCGAATGGAAGTGGGAGCACATTACCATGGATTTAGTTCTGGGGTCTTCTAAGGTTTCTCAAGGCGTTGATGCGATTTGGGTCATTGTTGATAGATTGACCAAGTCTGCTCATTTCTTCTGGAATCTGAGAAACTTATACACTTGAGCGTCTTGCTCGTATATACATAAAGCGAGATTGTAAAATTGCATGGTATCTTAGGTATCCATAGTTTACGATCGAGACCCAAGATTCACTTCACGATTTTGGGTTGGTTTGCAAAAAGCTATGAGCGCAGACTTTACGATTTAGCTTCGGCATATCATCCTCGAAGACGGACGGACGACGATCGGAGAGGACTATTCAAACTCTTGAAGATCTATTAAGACTACGTGTCCTTGATTTCAAGGGAGTTGGGACAAGTTCTTACCATTGGTGGAGTTTTCCTCTGACAACAGTTATCAAGCAAGTATTGGCATGGCTCCATTCGAGCGTTGTATGGAAGAAAGTGTGTCGTTCTCGGTATCTTTGGGATGAGGTGGGTGAAACAACGTTGTTGGGGCCGGGAGTTGATGCGTATGACTACGGAAAAAAGATTGAAGCGATCAAACAGCGTATAAAAACCTCACAAAATCGACAAAAGAGTTATCTTGATCTTCGCCGAAAGGGCGTGGAATTCGATATAGGAGATCGTGTGTTGTTAAGTTGCTCCATGGAAAGGAGTTACAAGATTTGGAAAGAGAGAAAACTTAATCCTCGATTCATCGGTCCATTTTAATCCTCGATCGAGTAGGGCGTGGCTATAGACTAAACTTCTGCTGTGAATATGTCTAAATGTTCATAACGTTTTCACATATCCATATTACGTAAATATGTGAAAGACCGAACCATATTATTGAGTTAGAACCGGACGAAATAGCGGAAGATTTGGCGTATGAAGAGGTTCTGTTCAAATTTTGGATAAGAAGGAACATATTCTACGCTCGAGGTTATACCTCAAAATCGAAGTTTTGTGGAGGAACCACGATGTTGAGAAATGACTTGGGAGTTAGAATCGAAATGAAATCAAGGTATCCTTACCTCTTGACATACCAGTCGTACCCTAATTTGAGGCGAAATTTCATAAGAAGGGAGGTTGTAAGACCCGACTTTTATAAATAAAGATGAATTTTCTATAAATATTATTTTTGAATATTATGGAATAAATTTGATATAATGTTATAGTTGTGGGTAATATTTATAAATTTTGCAAAGTAAGCAAGTTGTTATAAAATATTAGTTTGGTGGGGAATATTCTTTTTTTGTGGGGAATATTAAATGCGACGGCTCAATCATTAGTGGACCCCTGGCGGAAGTATTATAAGTAGTTAAGAAAGCGACAAAATTATCTTTCTATAAAAATAACGGCGGAGGTATTCTGAATTAAAAGCTGTTGAACTACCGGTGGTAAAAAATGCGATGTCTGGCGTGGTTGCGTAGTAGCACGCGGTATTGATTATTATTGATGCTTTTACGTGAAAGTCACTTAGCTATACTCGATTATTACTCTGATAATTCTTTGCATCATATCTCTTATATTATTGATTCAATTATTGTCACGATATCATCTATATATATATGTTATATTATTAATTGAGGCGACAAGACAAGTTATAAATGATTAATAATTGTTGAAAGATTAAAAATGTGTTGATTAAAAATAAAATGATTTGTGGTAATATTTATTCGATCCTTGATGTATATAAAAAGTGCATTATGAGGCGTTTGTGGTAAGTTTGATTATTTTATGGGGGGCCCATATATGTCATCATCTAAGAGTCTCTTAAATCGATAGTAATTACCTTTGTGAATAGTAATTACCTTTGTGAATAGTAATTACCTTTTCGATAGTACCTTTGTCGTAGTAATTACCTTTGTCGATAGTAATTACCTTAAATCGATATATATTTACCTTTCGTCGATAGTAATTACCTTCGTCGATAGTAATTACCTTCGTAATTACCTTCTTCGATATAATTACCTTAAATCGATAGTAATTACCTTCTTCGATAGTAATTATAGTAATTACCCCTCCATGAAATAGTAGTTGTCCCTTGATATTACGAGTTAAGCGCCTCTTGATTGTTCGAAGTTAATTACCCCTTCATGAATAGTAGTTGTCTCTTGATATTACGAAAGTCATTTTGACCCTTCGTTAAGACCAAGAGCCACCCTCGGTTTTCTATAAATAGAAAGCTCATTCCTTCATTATTTCTTACGAATTCATTGAAACTACTAGAGAGAAAACTATAGAGAAAGAAGAAAGAAAAGTATACTTCTACTTCACTTTTCAATATTGAGTTCTTCTAAGGTAGGGAATATTATTTGTTGTACTAAAAGGGTGTTATTCTTTCTTATTCATGAAGAGAGCTTGTTTATTCCATTCTTTATTATTACATTGGAATAACTTTTGTATCTGTGATTTACCTATACTTGGTGACATTCTTACTTATTATTACATTTGGAACATCACATGCATGTGTTTTACACAGGACTGGTTTTAATCTTTATTATTATTACATTGGAACATCACATGCATGTGTTTTACACGGACTGGTTAAAATTTATTATTATTATTATTGGAACATCACATTATTACATGACACATTTAAAATTATCATTATGCATTTGGACATCACATCATGTGTGTTGTTCCATCATTTACTATTCCATCATTTATTATTACATTGGAACATCACATCGCATGCGTTTTTCACGACACTGGTTTCAGTTATTTTATTATTACATTGGAATAACTTTTGCATTTTGCGATCTATCGTGCGTGGTGATTTCTTTTGTTATTCCATTCTTTATTATACCCGGTTGGTTAAAACTTTGACTTACTATACTCCATGAAATTAGTAGAATATCCTTGATATTTGCGTTTCATCGATATCTTTTCATGGAAATATTCTTACGATCATTCTTGAATTTTACTCTACAAAAGCGATGTCATGTTGACAATTTGGGCGTTAATAATTCTGGATAAAATAATTCTTGAACTTGTTTTATTGAATTCTTATATCATTGTCATCATCCTCATGTTTATATTATGTTGAAAGTCATCTGTTGAAATGTTGGTATGATTATGACGTGAGACTATTGGCAATCATGGTGCATAGATGGACTTGGTATGATTATGACTTGGTATGATTATGACCGAGAGACTATTGATTGTAATCATGGCCAAGTAATGTTACAAATGATGTGATAAAAATCCTCGATTAGTAGTAGTGCATTGATGGGCGATTGTTGGCATGATCATGACCATTAATGAATACCTGACTATTCTTGGCGTAGTGCGTGAATAATTGTGGTGCGTGATCTTAAAAAATATCCTTGGCCGTAGTGCGGGGGTGATTCGATGATGTGGAATATTTATTAAAAAGCTGAGTCTCGGCTATAACGATGATGAAAAACCTTTTAAATCATAAAAGATAGTAGATTTTATTTTCTACTTGACTCTTTTAATGGATTCTTTGGTTCATTTGTAGTTAAACTTGATGTTCATTATATTTTATCGGTTTAACAACTGTTGTAGGCTAATGATAATTTATTACGCATTATCTTAGTCATAATATTTCTTCTTGAGCTAGTTGAGCTCACCCTTTCTTTCTTTATTCTCTTGAGAAATGAGAATATAGGCTGGGACGAGTCGGGGAGCGGAGTAATGGTCGAGAGGATAGCATTAGTAGTCCTCACTATTACGTGAAATAGTGTGATAATAATTGTAATGAGGACTCCTTTTGAGTTTGTATAATATCTAGTAGACAATATTTGTATTCAAACTCACGGTTTATGTAAATATTATACCACAGCAGTTATATTAGTAAGTTGTATTTAAATTACATACCATGTATCGACTACCCAGAGATGGGTGATGTATACCTAATTTTGCTTACGGGACTCGATTCACGATTTCTTGAGTACCGAAGTGACTTTCGATTCCGATTTCGAGGTAAAAAGTCAAAAAGAGTTATCGGCACGTGAGCACATACATAGCTTCCGCGTGAAAAGCCGACCAACACTTATCACCAGTAAAAAAGTCGAAAAAAAAGGCCAAAAAAGCCATCGCCGTACCCAACTTGAATCATGTAACAACAAGCAAACTACGTGGGTATTATAGTACAACTTCGTGGGTATTAGACTATCATGCGTTATCGTACTAAACGGACTCGATTTAGGTAAAAAGTCGAAAAAGGGAAAATAATCCACCGTCGGTAGGCAAAACAGCCACGTGAACACGACTCGATAGGCAAAAGTCAAAAAAACCAGGAAACGCTCGACGAAAAAATGAGCCACCTCGAGAATTATCGTAACGAACAAACAACAATACATACATAAAAAGCGAAAAAAAGGCGTTAATACTCAAAAACATACGCCTATTGGGCATTAGACTAACTTACGAACTCGATTACACATCGTGATCGTAGGATGAAGTTATGACCATTAGTAAACTGGGACTCGAAAATTGAGTAATAACTTAGGTAAAAAAATTGACCAACACTTAAAAAAGGCCAAAACACGCCTCGGCCATTGTAATGACATGCAAACACATGCATAGTACCGCGTAGGTATTAAGCACGCATTATAACTTACCTGACTCAATTCCGACTTACGGAGGTCGAGTTATCAGTTCGTAGGCAAAACTGACCAACACTTAGGGAAAAAGTCAAAAAAGAAGCCAAAACCCACCCCGGCGGTCAGAATCGTACATAACATGAAATGCCTCACGATATAGCACCATGCATAGAATATTAGGCACGTGTTACACCTTACGGACTCGATTCGACTTCGGAAGGTAGAGTTATCACCCGTAAACCAAAACCCCGACCAACACTTAGGCAAAAATCGAAAAAGAGGCCAAAACTTCGCCTCGTAAGGTAGCGTAACGATCTGGAAACTAGTATATAACACCACGTGGGTATTAGCGCAGCGTTACAACTTATGGGACTCGATTTAATCGGCCACTTACGGAGGCCGAAAGTTATCGGCCGTGAGACAAAACTAACCAACACTTAGGTAAAAAGTCAAAAAAGAGGCCAAAACCCGCCTCGGCCGTAGTAACGATACGCTAATACATACATAGCACCGCGTAGGTATTAGGCATATGTTATAACTTACGAGACTCGATTCCGACATATGGAGGCCGAGTTATCAGCCCGTAGGCAAAACTAACCAACACTTAAGCAAAAAGTTAAAAAAGAGGGCAAAAACCACCTCGGCAGTCGTAACGACACGCAAACACATACATAAAACCGCGTGGATATTAGGCATGTGTTACAACTTATGGGTCTTGATTCTGACTTACGGAGGCCGAGTTATCAGCCCGTAGGCAAAACTGAACAACATTTAGGCTAAAAGTCGAACAAGAGGGCAAAACCAGCCTCGACCATCGTAACGATATGCAAATACGTGCATAGCAACACGTAGGTATTAGGCACGCGTTATAACTTAAGGGTCTCGATTCTGACATACGGAGGTCGAGCTTTTAGCCTGTAGGCAAAACTGACCAACTCTTAGGCAAAAAGAGGCCAAAACTAACCTCGGCCGTCGTAACAACATGCAAAGACATAAATAACACTGCATGGGTATTAAGCATGCGTTATAACTTACGGGACTCAATTCTGACTTACGAAGGCCGAGTTATAAGCCCGTAAACAAAACAAAACAACATTTAGGTAAAAAGTCAAAAAAGAGGCTAAAACCCGCCTCGACCGTCGTAACAACACGCAAAGACATACATAGCACCGCGTGGGTATTGAGACACTCGTTACAAGTTCTGAAACTCGATTCCGACTTCACGGAGGTCGAAAGTTATCGACCGTAGTGCAAAACTACAACAACACTTAAGCAAAGAGTCGAAAAAGAGGCCAAAACCCGCCTCGACCGTCATAACAACACACACACACATACATAGCACAACGTAGGTATTAGGCACGTGTTATAACTTACGGAACTCAATTCTAACTTACGGAGGCCGAGTTATCAGCCCGTAGGTAAAACTGACCAACACTTAGGCAAAAAGTCAAAAAAGAGGCCAAAACCCGCCTCGGCAGTCGTAAAGACACGCAAATATGAACATAGCACCGTGTAGGTATTAGGCACGTGTTAGAACTTACGGGGCTCGATTCTGACTTACAGAGGCCGAGTTATTAGCCCGTAGGCAAAACTGACCAACACTTAGGCAAAATGTCGAAAAAGAAGCCTAAACCCACCTCGGCCATCGTAACAACAAGCAAACACGTGCATAGTACCGCGTAGGTATTTGGCACGCGTTAAAACTTACGGGACTCGATTCTGACAAACGGAGGCCGAGTTATCAGCCCGTACGCAAAATTGAACAACACTTAAGCAAAAAGTCGAAAAAGAGGCCAAAACCCACCTCGGCCGTTGTAACAACACGCTAATATATACATAGCACTGCGTGGGTATTAGGCACGCGTTATAACTTAGGAGACTCAATTCTGACTTGCGGAGGCCGAGTTATCAACCCGTAGGAAAAAAGCGCACACAATACTTAGGCAAAAGTAAAAAAGAGGCCAAAACATGCCTCGTCAAAATCACATAATACACAAAAACACATACATAGCACCGCGCATATATTAGGCATGTGCTACAACTTACGGGACTCGATTTCCACATACGTAGAGGCCAAGTTGTCACCAGTAGTAAAAATCGACCAACACTTAGGTAAAAAGATAAAAAAGAGGCCAAACCCGACTTCTCGCCATTGTAATGACATGCAAACGCAGGCATAGCACAGCGTGGGTATTAGGCACGCAGCGTTATAACTTATGAGACTCGATTCTAACTTACTTGAAGTCGACTTATTAATTAAGTAGGCAAAAAACCGACAACACTTAGGGAAAAAGTCAAAAAAGAAGCCAAAACCCATCTCGGCCGTCGTAATGACAAGCAAACACGTACATAACACTGCGCAGGTATTAGGCACGTGTTACAACTTACGGGACTCGATTCTAACTTACGGAGGCCGAGTTATCAGCCCGTAGACAAAACTGACAATCACTTAGGCAAAAAAATCGAAAAAGAGACCAAAACTCGCATCGGCCGTTGAAACGATATAGAAACTCGTATATAGCACCACGTAGGTATTAGGCACGCGTTACAACTTACGGGACTCGATTTCAACTTACGAAGGCCGAGTTATCAGCCCGTAGGCAAAACTGACCAACACTTAGGCAAAAAGTCAAAAAAGAGGCCAAAAAAAACCTCGGTAGTCGTAACGACACGCAAACACATATATAGAACCGCGTGGGTATTAGGCATGTATTACAACTTATGGGTCTTGATTCTGACTTATGGAGGCCGAGTTATCATCCCGTAGGCAAAACTGAACAACACTTAGGCAAAAAGTCAAACAAGAGGCCAAAACCAGCCTCGACCGTCGTAACGATATGCAAACACGTACATAGCACCGCGTAGGTATTAGGCACGTATTACAACTTAAGGGACTCGATTCCGACATATGGAGGCCGAGCTATCAGCCTGTAGGCAAAATTGACCAACACTTAGGCAAAAAGTCAAAAAAGAGGCCAAAACCCGCCTTGGCCGTCGTAACGACGCGCAAACACATGCATGACACCACGTAGGTATTTGGCATGCGTTACAACTTACGGGACTAGATTCTGATATACGAAGGCCGAGTTATCAGCCCGTAGATAAAACTGACCAACACTTAGGGAAAAAGTCGAAAAAGAGGTCAGAACCGCCTCGACCCTCATAATGACATGCAAACACATACATAACACTGCATCGGTATTAAACATGCATTAGAACTTATGGGACTCGATTCTGACATACGAATGCCGAGTTATCAGCGCGTAGGTAAAACTGACCAACACTCAAGCAAAAAGTCAATAAGGAGTCCAAAACCCACCTCGACTGTCGTAATAACACGCAAACATATACATAGTACTGCATAGGAATTAGGCATGCGTTACAATTTATGGGACTCGATTCTGACTTACGGAGGCCGAGTTATCAGCGTGTAGGGAAAATTGACCAACACTTAAGCAAAAAGTCTAAAAAGGGGCCAAAACAAGCCTCGGCTATCGTAACAACACGTAAACAGGTACGTAGCATCACATAGGTATTAGGCATGCGTTATAACTTATGAGACTCGATTTTGACTTACGGAGGCCGAGTTATCAGCCCGTAGGCAAAACTAACCAACACTTAGGCAAAAAGTCGAAAAAGAGGCCAAAACTAGCGTCGACCGTTGTAACGACACGCAAACACATACATAGCATCGCGTAGGTATTAGGCACGCATTATAACTTACGGGACTCGATTCTGACTTACGGGGGCCGAGTTATCAGCCCGTAGGCAAAACTGACCAACACTGAGGCAAAAAGTCAAAAAAGAGGCCAAAACTTGCCTCGACTATTGTAACGATAGGCAAAGTCTTACATAGCACCATGTAGGTATTAGGCATGTGTTACAACTTACGGGACACGATTCTGACTTACGGAGGCCGAGATATCAGCCGTAGGTAAAATTGACCAACACTTAGCTAAAAAGTCAAAAAAGAGGCCAAAACCCGCCTCGGCTGTCAAAACGATACGCAAACACATACATAGAACCACGTAGGTATTAGGCATGCGTTACAACTTACGGGACTTGATTCCGATATACGGAGGCCGAGTTATCAACCCGTAGGCATAACTGACCAACACTTAGGCAAAAAGTCGAAAAAGAGGCCAAAACCCACCTCGGCCGTCGTAACGATACACAAACACTTACATAGCACCGCGTGGGTATTAGGCACGCGTTACAACTTATGGGACTCGATTCCGACTTACGAAGGTTGAGTTATCAGCCCGTAGGCAAAACTCGCCAACACTTAGGCAAAAAGTCAAAAAAGAGGCCAAAACCCGCCTTGACCGTCGTAACAACACGCAAACACATACATAGCACAACGTAGGTATTAGGCATGCGTTACAACTTATGGGACTCAATTCCAACTTACGGAGGCCGAGTTATAAGCCCGTAGGTAAAACTGACCAACACTTTGGCAAGAAGTCGAAAAAGAGGCCAAAACTCGCCTCGACAGTCGTAAAGACACGTAAACACAAAGATAGCACCGCGTAGGTATTAGGCATGCGTTACAACTTATAGGACTCGATTCTTACTTACAGAGGCCGAGTTATCAGCCCGTAGACAAAACTGACCAACACTTAGGCAAAAAGTCAAAAAAGATGCCAAAACCCGCCTCGACCGTCGTAAGGACACGCAAACAGATACATAGCACCGCATAGGTATTAGGCATGAGTTACAACTTACAGGACTCGATTCCGACTTACGGAGACCGAGTTATAAGCCCGTAGGCAAAACTGACCAATACTTAGGCTAAAAAGTCAAAAAAGAGACTAAATCCCGCCTCGACCATCTTAACGACACGTAAACATGTACATAGCACTGCGTAGGTACTAGGCACGCGTTATATCTTACTGGACTTAGTTCAGACTTACGGAGGCCGAGTTATCAGCCCGTAGGCAAAACTGAGTAACACTTAGGCAAAAAGTCGAAAAAGAGGCCAAAACCCGCCTCAGCCGTCGTAACGACACGCAAACACATACATAGCACTGCGTAGGTATTAGGCACTCGTTACAACTTACGGGACTCGATTCCGACTTACGGAGGCCGAGTTATCAGCCCGTAGGCAAAACTGACCAACATTTAGGTAAAAAGTTAAAAAAGAGGCCAAAACCCGCATCGGCCGTTGTAACGACACTAAAACACATGAATAGTACCGCATAGGTATTAAGCACATGTTAAAACTAAAGGGACTCGATTCCAACTTACGGAGGCCGAGTTATCAGCCCGTAGGCAAAACTGACCAACACATAGTTAAAAAGTTAAAAAAGGGGCCAAAACCCGCCTCGGCCGTCGTAACGACACGCAAACACGCACATATCACCGTGTAGGTATTAGGCACGTTACTACTTACGGGACTTGATTCTGATTTACGGAGGCCGAGTTATCAGCCCGTAGGTAAAACTAACCAACACTTAGGCAAGAAGTCAAAAAAGAGGCCAAAACCCGCCTCGGCAGTCGTAAAGACACGCAAACATGAACATAGCACCGCGTAGGTATTAGGCATGGGTTAGAACTTACGGGACTCGATTCCGACTTACAGAAGCCGAGTTATCAGCCCATAGGAAAAACTGACCAACACTTGGGCAAAAAGTCAAAAAAAAGGCCAAAACCCGCCTCGGCCATCGTAACAACACGCAAACACGTGCATAGTACCGCATAGGTATTAGGCACGCGTTAGAACTTACGGGACTCGATTCCAACTTACGGAGGCCGAGTTATCGACCAGTAACCCAAAATGACTCAACACTTTGGGCAAAAAAGTCGAAAAAGAGGCCAAAACCCACCTCGGCCGTCGTAACAACACGCAAACACATACATAGCACCGCGTAGGTATTAGGCACACGTTACAACTTACAAAACTAATTTTCGACTTACGGAAGCCGTGTTATCAGTCCGTAGGCAAAACTGAACAACATTTAGGTAAAAAGTCAAAAAAGAGGCCAAAACCCGCCTCGACCTTCGTAACGACATGCAAACACATACATAGCACCACGTAGGTATTAGGCACTCGTTACAACTTACGGGACTCGATTCTGACTTACGGAGGTCGAGGTATCAGCCCGTAGGCAAAACTCGCCAACACTTATGCAAGTATTAGGTATTTGGCACGTGTTACACTCACTTCGACTGTCGGAACAATGCGCACACACATACATAGCACAACATAGGTATTTGGCACGTGTTACAACTTACAGGACTTGATTCTAACTTACGGAGGCCGAATTATCTGCCCGTAGGTAAAACTGACCAACACTTAGGCAAGAAGTCAAAAAAGAGGCCAAAACTCGCCTCGGCAGTCGTAAAGACACGCAAACATGAACATATCACCGTGTAAGTATTAGGCACGTGTTAGAACTTACGGGACTCGATTTCAACTTACAGAGGCCGAGTTATCCGCCCGTAGGCAAAACTGACCAACACTTAGGCAAAATGTCGAAAAATAGGCCAAAACCCGCCTCGGCCGTCGAAAAAACACGCAAACACGTGCATAGTACTGCGTAGGTATTAGGCACGTGTTACAACTTACGGAACTCGATTTCAACATAGGGAGACCGAGTTATTAGCCCGTAGCCAAAACTGACTAACACTTAGGCAAAAAGTCGAAAAAGAAGTTAAAACCCACCTCGATCGTCGTAACAACACGTAAACACATACATAGCACCGCGTAGGTATTAGGCACACGTTACAACTTACGAGACTAATTTCTGACTTACGGAGGCCGACTTATCAGTCCGTAGTAAAAACTCGCCAACACTTAGGCAAAAAGTCAAAAAAGAGGCCAAAACCCGCCTCGACCGTCGTAACAACACGCAAACACATACATAGCACAATGTAGGTATTAGGCACGCGTCACAATATACATTACTCGATTCCGACTTACGGAGGTCGAGTTATCTGCCCGTAGGCAAAACTGACCAACATTTAGGCAAAAAATCGAAAAAGAGGTTAAAACTCGCCTCGGCCGTTGTAACGATACGAAAACACATGCATAGTAATGCGTAGGTATTAGGCACGCGTTAAAACTTATGGGACTCGATTCCAACTTACGGAGGCCGAGTTATCAGCTCGTAGACAAAACTGACCAACACTTAGGTAAAAAGTCAAAAAAGAGGCCAAAACCCGCCTCGACCGTCATAACGACACGCAAACACGTATATAGCATCGTGAAGGTATTAGACACGTGTTACAGCTTACGGGATTCAATTCTAACTTACATAGGCCGAGTTATCAGCCTGTAGGTAAAACTGACCAACACTTAGGCAAAAAGTCAAAAAAGAGGCCAAAAACCACCTCGGCAGTCGTAACGACACGCAAACACATACATAGAACCGCGTGGGTGTTAGGCATGTGTTACAAGTTATGGGTCTTGATTCTGACTTACGGAGGCCGAGTTATCAGCCCGTAGGAAAAACTGAACAACATTTAGGCTAAAAGTCGAACAAGAGGCCAAAACTAGCCTCGACCGTCGTAACGATATGGAAATACATACATAGCAACACGTAGGTATTAGGCACGCGTTACAACTTAAGGGTCTCGATTCCGACATACGGAGGCCGAGCTATCAACCTGTAGGCAAAACTGACCAACTCTTAGGCAAAAAGAGGCCAAAACTCACCTCGGCCGTTGTAACAACACGCAAAGACATACATAACACTGCATGGGTATTAGGCATGCGTTATAACTTACGGGACTCAATTCTGACTTACGAAGGCCGAGTTATCAGCCCGTAAGCAAAACAAAACAACATTTAGGTAAAAAGTCAAAAAAGAGGCTAAAACCATACCTCGTCAGAATCAATTAACACGCAAAGACATACATAGCATCAGCGTGGGTATTAGGCACACTCGTTATAACTTACGAGACTCGATTCGACTTACGGAGGCCGAAGTTATCGGCCAGTAGGCAAAAACTGACCAACACTTAAGCAAAAAGTCAAAAAGAGGCCAAAACCACGCCTCGATTGAGCGTAACAACATGCACACACACACATATATAGCACCGCGTGGGTATTAGGCACGCAGCGTTATAATATATGTTACTCGATTCCAACTTACGGAGGCCGAAAGTTATCACCCGTAGCAAAAACCGACCAACACTTAGGTAAAAAAGTTAAAAAGAGGCCAAAACCGCGACTTCGGTGGTTGTAATGACATGAAAACACATGCATAGTACCGCGTAGGTATTAGGCACGCGTTAAAACTTATGGGACTCAATTCCAACTTACGGAGGCCGAGTTATCAGCTCGTAGACAAAACTGACCAACACTTAAGTAAAAAGAGGTCACCAAAACCCGCCTCGACCGTCATAACGACACGCAAACACGTATATAGCACCGTGAAGGTATTAGGCACGTGTTACAGCTTACGGGACTCAATTCTGACTTACATAGGCCGAGTTATCAGCCTGTAGGCAAAACTGACCAACACTTAGGCAAAAAGTCAAAAAAGAGGCCAAAACCCGCCTCGGCCGTTGTAACGATACGCAAACAAGTACATAGAACCGCGTAGATATTAGGCACGCGTTACAAGTTACGGGACTCGATTCCGACTTACGGAGGCCGAGTTATCAGCCCGTAGGCAAAACTGACTAACACTTAGGCAAAAAGTTAAAAAAGAGGCCAAAACCCGTCTCAGTCATCGTAACGACACGTAAACACATACATAGCACCGTGTAGGTATTAGGCACGCATTAAAACTTATGGAACTCGAATCTAACTTACAGAGGCCGAGTTATTAGCCCATAGGCAAAACTGACCAACACTTAGGCAAACAGTCGAAAAAGAGGCCAAAACCAGCCTCGGCCGTCGTAAGGACACGCAAACACGTACATAGCACCATGTAGGTATTAGGCACGTGTTACAACTTGTGGGACTCGATTCTGATTTACGGAGCCCGACTTATCAGCCCGTAGGCAAAACTGACTAACACTTATTCAAAAAGTCGAAAAAGAGGCCAAAACCCACCTCGGCCTTCATAACGACACACAAACATGTACTTAGCACTGCGTAGGTATTAGGCATGTGTTACAACTTATGGGACTCGATTCTGACTTACATAGGTCGAATTATCAGCCCGTAGGCAAAACTGACCAACACTTAGGCAAAACGTCGAAAAAGAGGCCAAAACCGCCTCGGCCATCGTAATAATACGCAAACATGTATATAAAGACGTAGGTAATTATTAGGCACGCGTTATAACTTACGGGACTCGATTCTGACATACGGAGGCCAAGTTATCAGCCCGTAGGCAAAACTGACCAATACATAGGCAAAAAGTCAAAAAAGAGGCCTAAACCCGTCTCGGCCATCGTAATGACACACAAATGCATACATAGCATTGCGTAGGTATTAGACACGCGATACAACTTACGAGACTCGATTCCGACTTACGGAGGCTGACTTATCAGCCCGTAGGCAAAACTGACCAACACTTACGTAAAATGTCAAAAAAGAGGCCAAAACCCGCTTCAGCCAACGTAACGATATGCAAACACATACATAGCACCGCGTAGGTATTAGGCATACATTACAACTTACGGGAGTCGATTTTGACATACGGAGGCCGAGTTATCAGCCCGTAGGCAAAACTGACCAACACTTAGGCAAAATCTCAAAAAAGAGGCCAAAACCAACCTCGACCGTCGTAACAACACGCAAAGACATATGTAGCACTGCATGGGTATTAGGCAAGCGTTATAACTTACGAGACTCAATTCTGACATACGGAGGCCGAGTTATCAGCCCGTAAGCAAAACTGAACAACATTTAGGTAAAAAGTTAAAAAAGAGGCCAAAACATGCCTCGGCCATCGTAACGACATAAAAACACATACATAGTACCGCGTATGTATTAGCCATGCGTTAAAACTTACGAGACTCAATTCTAACATACGTAGACCAAATTATAAGCCCGTATACAAAATTGACAAACTTAGGTAAAAAGTTAAAAAAGAGGCCAAAACCCGCATCGACCATTTTAACGACACGCAAATACATGCATAGAACCGCGTAGGTATTAGGCACGTGTTACAACTTACGGGACTCAATTCCGACTTACGGAAGCCGAGTTATCAGCCCGTAGGCAAAACTGACCAATATTTGGGGAAAAAGTCAAAAACGAGGCCAAAACCCACCTCGGCCGTTGTAACGATACGAAACTCGTACATAGCACCGTGTAGGTATTAGGCACGCGTTACAGCTTACGGGACTCGATTCTGATTTACGGAGGCCGAGTTATCAGCCCGTAGGCAAAACTAACTAACACTTAGGTAAAAAGACAAAAAGAAAGCCAAAACCTGCCTCGGCTATCGTAATGATATGCAAACATATACATAGCACCGCATAGGTATTAAGCATACGTAACAACTTACGGGACTCGATTCTGACATACGGAGGCCGAATTATCAGCCCGTAGACAAAACTGACCAACACTTAGGCAAAAAGTCGAAAAAGAGGCCAAAACTCGCCTCGGCCATCGTAACAACACGCAAACACATACATAGCATCGTGTAGGTATTAGGCACGCATTATAACTTATGGGACTCGATTCCGACAGACGGAGGCCGAGTTATCAGCCCGTAGGCAAAACAGACCAACACTTAGGTAAAAAGTAGAAAAAGAGGCCAAAATCCACCTCGGCCGTTGTAACAATACAAATACTAGTACATAGCACGACGTAGGTATTAGGCATGCGTTACAACTTAAGGGACTTGATTCCGACTTACGAAGACCGAGTTATCAGCTCGTAAGCAAAACTAACTAACACGTAGGTAAAAAGTCAAAAAAGAAACCAAAACCCGCCTCGGCCATCGTAATGATACGCAAAAACATACATAGCACCGCGTAGGTATTAGGCATACATTACAATGTACGGGACTCGATTCCAATATACGGAGGCCGAGTTACCAGCCCGTAGGTAAAACTGACCAACACTTAGGCAAAAAGTCAAAAAAAAGGCCGAAACTCACCTCGGCCATCGTAACGACACGCAAACACATACATAACATCACGTAGGTATTAGGCACGAATTACAACTTACGGGACTCGATTCCGACAGACGGAGGTCGAGTTATCAGCCCGTAGGTAAAATTGACCAATAGTTAGGCAAAAAGTCGAAAAAGAGGCCAAAACTCACCTCGACTGTAGTAACGACACGCTAACACATACATAGTACCGCGTAGGTATTTGGCAGGTGTTACAATTTACGGGACTCGATTCCGACTTACGGAGGCCGAGTTATTAGCCCGTAGGCATAACTGACCAATACTTAGGCAAAAAGTCAAAAAAGAAGCCAAAAACTAGTCTCGACCGTCGTAATGAGACGCGAAACACATACATAGCACCGCCAGAGGTAATTAGGCACGCTATAACTTACGAAACTTGATTCTAACTTACGAGAGGCCGAAAGCATCGACCCCATTGGCAAAAACCCACCAACACTTAGGCAAAAAGTCAAAAAAGAGGCCAAAATTAGCCTCGGCTGTCGTAATGATACACAAACATATATATAGCACCGCGTAGGCATTAGGCACGCGTTACAACTTATGGGACTCAATTTTGACTTACGGAGGCCGAGTTATCAGTCCGTAGGCAAAACTGACAAACACTTAGGCAAAAACTCGAAAAAGAGGCCAAAACCCGCCTCGACCATCATAACGAAACGCAAACACGTATATAGCATCACGTAGGTATTTAGCACGCATTAAAACTTATGAGACTCGATTCCAATAGACGGAGGCCGAGTTATCAGCCCGTAGGTAAAACTGACCAATAGTTAGGTAAAAAGTCAAAAAAGAGGCCAAAACTCACCTTGGCTATAGTAACGACACGCAAACACATACATAGCACCATATAGGTATTTGGCACGTGTTATAACTTACGGACTCGATTCCACTTACGAGGCCGAAGTTATCGACCAGAGGCAAAACCGACCAACACTTATGCAAAAAGTCGAAAAAGAAGCCAAAAACCAGTCTTGACCGTCGTAATGAGACGCAAACTAATAAATAGCACCACGTAGGAATTAGGCACGCTATTATTCTGACATACGGACTCGATTACGACTTACGAGGCCGAAAGTTATCGACCCAGTAGGCAAACCGACCAACACTTAGGCAAAAAGTCAAAAAAGAGGCCAAAATTAGCCTCGGCCGTCATAATGACACACAAACATATACATAGTACCACGTAGGCATTAGGCACGCGTTATAACTTACGGGACTCAATTTCGACTTACGGAGGCCGAGTTATCAGCCCGTAGGCAAAACTGACAAACACTTAGGCAAAAACTCGAAAAAGAGGCCAAAACCCGCCTCGACCGTCATAACGACACGCAAACACGTATATAGCACCGTGAAGGTAATAGGCACGTGTTACAACTTACGGGACTCAATTCTGACTTACATAGGCTGAGTTATCAGCCCGTAGGCAAAACTGACCAACACTTAGGGAAAAAGTCAAAAAAGAGTCCAAAACCCGCCTCGGTCGTTGTAACGAAACATAAACATGTACATAGAACCGCGTAGATATTAGGCACGCGTTACAAGTTACGGGACTCGATTCCGACTTACGGAGGCCGAAATCGACCCAGGGCAAAACCGACCAACACTTAGGCAAAAGTTAAAAAGAGGCCAAAACTCTCCACTACCATCAGAATGACACGCAAACACACACATATATAGCATCGCATAGATATTAGGCACGCACATATTACAACTTACGGACTCGATTCCAACTTACGGAGGCCGAAAGTTATCGGCCGTAGGTAAAACTGACCAACACTTAGGCAAGAAGTTAAAAAAGAGCCCAAAACCCATCTCTCGGTCGTCAAAGACACACAAACATGAACATAGTACCGTGTAGGTATTAGGCACATGTTAGAATTTACGGGACTCGATTTCGACTTACAGAGGCCGAGTTATCAGCCCGTAGGCAAAACTAACCAACACTTTGGCAAAATGTCGAAAAAGAGGCCAAAACCGCCTCGACCGTCGTAACAACACGCAAACATGTGTATAGTACCGCGTAGGTATTAGGCACATGTTACAACTTACGGGACTCGATTCCAACTTACGGAGGCCGAGTTATCAGCCCGTAGCCAAAACTGACCAACACTTTGGCAAAATGTCGAAAAAGAGGCCAAAACCGCCTCGGCCGTCGTAACAACACGTAAACACATACATAGCACCGCGTAGGTATTAGGCACACGTTATAACTTACGGGACTAATTTCCGACTTACGGAGGCTGAGTTATCAGTCCGTAGGCAAAACTCGCCAACACTTAGGCAAAAAGTCAAAAAAGAGGCCAAAACCCGCCTCGACCGTCGTAACAACACGCAAACACAAACATAGCACAATGTAGGTATTAAGCACGCGTTACAATATATGTTACTCGATTCCGACTTACGGAGGCCGAGTTATCAGCCCGTAGGCAAAACTGACCAACACTTAGGTAAAAAGTTAAAAAAGAGGCCAAAACCAGCCTCGGCCGTTGTAATGACACGAAAACACATGCATAGTACCGCGTAGGTATTAGGCACGCGTTAAAACTTACGGGACTCGATTCCAACTTACGGAGGTCGAGTTTTCAGCCCGTAGGTAAAACTGACCAACACTTAGGTAAAAAGTCAAAAAAGAGGCCAAAACCCGCCTCGGCAGTCGTAACGACACGTAAACACGTACATATCACCATGTAGGTATTAGGCACGTGTTACAACTTATGGGACTCTATTCCAATTTACGGAGGCCGACTTATCAGCCCGTAGGCAAAACTGACTAACACTTAGACAAAATGTCGAAAAAGAGGCCAAAACCCGCCTCGGTCTTCATAACGACACGCAAACACGTACATAGAACCCCGTAGGTATTAGGCACGTGTTACAACTTACGAAACTCGATTCCGACTTACGGAGGCCGAGTTATTAGCCCGTAGGCAAAACAGACCAACACTTAGGCAAAAAGTCGAAAAAGAGGCCAAAACCACCCTTACCGTCGTAAGGACACGCAAACACGTACATAGCACCACGTAGGTATTAGGCACGTGTTACAACTTGTGGGACTCTATTCCGACTTACTTGAGGTCGAAAGTTATCACCAGTAGGCAAACCGACTAACACTTAGATAAAAAATCGAAAAAGAGGCCAAAACCCGCCTCAGTTTTCATAACAACACGCAAACACGTACATAGCACTGCATAGGTATTAGGCATGCATTACAACATATGGGACTCGATTCCGACTTACATAGGCCGAGTTATCAGCCCGTAGGCAAAACTGACCAACACTTTGGCAAAAAGTCGAAAAAGAGTCAAAAATCCGCCTCGGCCAACGTAACAATATGCAAACTTGTATATAGCACAGCGTAGGTATTAGGAACGCGTTACAAATTATGGAATTCGTTTCTGACATACGGAGGCTAAGTTATCAGCCCGTAGGCAAAATTGACCAATACTTAGGCAAAAAGTCAAAAAAGAGGCCAAAACCCGTCTCGGTTGTCATAATGACACACAAACACATATATAGCACTACGTAGGTATTAGACACGCGTTACAACTTATGGAACTCGATTCCAACTTACGGAGGCCGAGTTACCATCTCGTAGGCAAAACTAACCAACAATTATGCAAAATGTCGAAAAAGAGTTCAAAATCCGCCTCGACCGTCGTAACAACACGCAAAAATGTGCATAGTACCGCATAGATATTCAGCACGCGTTACAACTTACGGGACGCGATTCCAACTTACAGAGGTCGAGTTATCAGCCCGTAGTCAAAACTGACTAACACTTAGGCAAAAAGTCGAGAAAGAGGCCAAAACCCACCTCGACCGTCGTAACAACATATAACACTACATAGCACCGCGTAGGTACTAGGCACACGTTACAACTTACGGGACTAATTTCCGACTTACGGAGGTCGAAAGCATCAGTCCAGAGGCAAAACTCGACCAACACTTAGGCAAAAAAGTCAAAAAAGAGGCCAAAACCGCGCAATGCGATAACGATACGCAAACACATACATAGCACCATATTACTTAGGCACGCGTTATAACTTACGGACTCGATTCTCGACTTACGGAGGCCGAAGTTATCACCAGTAGGCAAAAAGCCGACCAACACTTAGGTAAAAAGTTAAAAAAGAGGCCAAAACTCGCCTCTGCCGTTGTAACGACACGAAAACACATGCATAGTACCGCATAGGTATTAGGCACACGTTAAAACTTACGGGACTCGATTCTAACTTACATAGGCAGAGTTATTAGCCCGTAG
The DNA here is from genome assembly GCA_020205615.1 of Panax quinquefolius. Taxonomy (NCBI): domain Eukaryota; kingdom Viridiplantae; phylum Streptophyta; class Magnoliopsida; order Apiales; family Araliaceae; genus Panax; species Panax quinquefolius. Next base: position 109,259,818 of record CM035164.1, read on the forward strand.
GCAAAACTGACCAACACTTAGGTAAAAAATCAAAAGAGGCTAAAACCCGCCTCTACCGTCAGAATGTCACGCAAAACACGTATATATAGTACCGCGTGTAGGTATTAGGCACGCGTTACAACTTATGGAACTCGATTCTGATTTACGGAGGCCGAGTTATCAGCCCGTAGGCAAAACTGACCAACACTTAGGTAAAAAGTCGAAAAAGAGGCCAAAACCCGCCTCAGCCATCGTAACGATACGCAAACACATGCATAGCACCGCGTAGGTATTAGGCACGCATTACAACTTACGGGACTCAATTTTGACATACAGAGGCCGAATTATTTGCCCGTAGGCAAAACTGACCAACACTTAGGTGAAAAGTCGAAAAAGATGCCAAAACCCACCTCGGCCATCGTAACAACATGCAAATACATACATAGCACTGCATGGGTATTAGGCACGCGTTATAAACTTACGGACTCGATTCGACTTACGGAGGCCGAAAGTTATCACCAGTAAGCAAAACGAACAACACTTTAGGTAAAAAGTCAAAAAGAGGCAAAAACCCGCCTCGGCCGTCATAACGACTCGCAAACACATACATAGCACCGCGTAGGTATTAGGCACTCGTTACAACTTATAGGATTCAATTCTGACTTACGGAGGCCGAATTATCAGCCCGTAGGCAAAACTGACCAACATATAGGTCAAAAGTCAAAAAGAGGCCAAAACCCGCCTCGACCATCATTGAACGACATTAAAAAACACATACATAGTAATCGCGCGAGGTATTAGGCACGCGTTAAAACTTATGGGGCTCGATTCCAAATTACGGAGGCCGAGTTATCAGCCCGTAAATAAAACTAACCAACACTTAGGTAAAAAGTCAAAAAAAGAGGCCAAAACCCACCTCGGCCGTCAGAATCATAAACACACAAATCACATATTATATATAACTCTCGATTCTTTTGCTTCATCACTAGATAGAAAATTTATGATTTATTTTGAGTGAAATTAATTCCAACTTTAGTAGGTAATAGAGTTTGGTATTAATTGTTTCCCTCATCCTTCCTTATCTATTTTCTTTTCTGGAACAAAACAGAAGCCAAACTTTTGACTATCAGAACTATACACGAAACTCATACATAGCACCGCAGGGTATTAGGCACGCACATTACTTACTTACGGGACTCGATTCTGATTTACGGAGGCCGAGTTATCAGCCCGTAGGCAAAACTAACTAACACTTAGGTAAAAAGACAAAAAAGAAGCCAAAACCCACCTCGGCCATCGTAATGATACGCAAACACATACATAGCACCGCGTAGGTATTAGGCATACGTTACAACTTACGGGACTCGATTCTGACATACGGAGGCCGAGTTATCAGCCCGTAGACAAAACTGACCAACACTTAGGCAAAAAGTCGAAAAAGAGGCCAAAACTCGCCTCGGCCATCGTAACAACACGCAAACACATACATAGCATCGTGTAGGTATTAGGCACGCATTACAACTTACGGGACTCGATTCCGACAGACGGAGGCCGAGTTATCAGCCCGTAGGCAAAACAGACCAACACTTAGGCAAAAAGTAGAAAAAGAGGCCAAAATCCACCTCGGCCGTTGTAACGATACAAATACTAGTACATAGCACGGCGTAGGTATTAGGCACGCGTTACAACTTAAGGGACTTGATTCCGACTTACGGAGGCCGAGTTATCAGCCCGTAAGCAAAACTAACTAACACGTAGGTAAAAAGTCAAAAAAGAAGCCAAAACCCGCCTCGGCCATCGTAATGATACGCAAAAACATACATAGCACCGCGTAGGTATTAGGCATACATTACAATGTACGGGACTCGATTCCAACATACGGAGACCGAATTATCAGCCCGTAGGCAAAACTGACCAACACTTAGGCAAAAAGTCAAAAAAGTGGCCGAAACTCGCCTCGGCCATCGTAACGACACGCAAACACATACATAGCATCACGTAGGTATTAGGCACGCATTACAACTTACGGGACTCGATTCCGACAGACGGAGGCCGAGTTATCAGCCCGTAGGTAAAACTGACCAATAGTTAGGCAAAAAGTCAAAAAAGAGGCCAAAACTCACCTCGGCTGTAGTAATGACACGCTAACACATACATAGCACCGCGTAGGTATTTGGCACGCGTTACAATTTACGGGACTCATTCCGACTTACGGAGGCCGAGTTATCAGCCCGTAGGCAAAACTGACCAACACTTAGGCAAAAAGTCAAAAAGATGCCAAAAACTAGTCTCGACCGTCGTAATGAGACGCAAACTAATACATAGCACCGCGTAGGAATTAGGCACGCGTTACAACTTACAGGACTCGATTCTGACTTACGGAGGCCGAGTTATTAGCCCATTGGCAAAACTGACCAACACTTAGGCAAAAAGTCAAAAAAGAGGCCAAAATTAGCCTCGGCCGTCGTAATGACACACAAACATATACATAGCACCACATAGGCATTAGGCACGCGTTACAACTTACGAGACTCAATTTTGACTTACGGAGGCCGAGTTATCAGCCCGTAGGTAAAATTGACAAACACTTAGGCAAAAACTCGAAAAAGAGGCCAAAACCCGCCTCAAATGTCAAAACGACACGCAAACACGTATATAGCACCGTGAAGGTAATAGGCACGTGTTACAACTTACGGGACTCAATTCTAACTTACATAGGCCGAGTTATCAGCCCGTAGGCAAAACTAACCAACACTTAGGGAAAAAGTCAAAAAAGAGGCCAAAACCCGCCTCGGCCATTGTAACGAAACACAAACATGTACATAGAACCGCGTAGATATTAGGCACGCGTTACAAGTTACGGGACTCGATTCCGACTTACGGAGGCCGAGTTATCAGCCCGTAGGCAAAACTGACTAACACTTAGGCAAAAAGTTAAAAAAGAGGCCAAAACCCGTCTCAGTCATCGTAACGACACGTAAACACATACATAGCACCGTGTAGGTATTAGGCACGCGTTACAACTTACAGAACTCGAATCTAACTTACAGAGGCCGAGTTATTAGCCCGTAGGCAAAACTGACCAACACTTAGGCAAACAGTCGAAAAAGAGGCCAAAACCAGCCTCGGCCGTCGTAAGGACACGCAAACACGTACATAGCACCACGTAGGTATTAGGCACGTGTTACAACTTATGGGACTCGATTCTCGATTTACTTTTGAGAGGTAATTTATCACCAGAGGGCAAAACTGACTAACACTTAGGCAAAAAGTCGAAAAAGAGGCCAAAACTCGCCTCGGCCTTCATAACGACACGCAAACACGTACATAGCACTGCGTAGGTATTAGGCATGCGTTACAACTTATGGGACTCGATTCCGACTTACATATGCCGAATTATCAGCCCGTAGGCAAAACTGACCAACACTTAGGCAAAATGTCAAAAAGAGGCCAAAACCGCCGCCTCGACCATCGTAAATAATACGCAAAACACGTATATAGCATCACCGTAGTAGTATTAGGCACGCATTACAACTTACGGACTCGATTCTCGACATTCGGAGGACAAGTTATCGTACCAGTAGCAAAACCGACCAACACTTAGGCAAAAAGTCAAAAAGAGGCCAAAACCCACTCTACCGTCAGAATGACACACAAATGCATACATAGCATTAAGTGTAGGTATTAGACACGCGATACAACTTACGGGACTCGATTCCGACTTACGGAGGCCGAGTTATCAGCCCGTAGGCAAAACTGACCAACACTTAGGAAAATTTCAAAAAGAGGTCAAAACCCGCCTCAGCCGTCATAACAACACGTAAAGACATACATAGCACTGCATGGGTATTAGGCATGCGTTATAACTTACGGGACTCAATTCTGACTTACGGAGGCCGAGTTATCAGCCCGTAAGCAAAACTGAACAACATTTAGGTAAAAAGTCAAAAAAGAGGCCAAAACATGCCTCGACCGTCGTAACAACATAAAAACATATACATAGTACCGTGTATGTATTAGGCATGCGTTACAACTTACGGGACTCGATTCTGACATACGTAGACCGAGTTATTAGCCCGTATTCAAAATTGACCAACACTTAGGTAAGAAGTTAAAAAAGAGGCCAAAACCCGTGATCTATTGCCATCGTAATATACACAAAAAAATATACATAGCACCGCGAGGTATTAGGCAGCGCACATAAACTTACGGACTCAATTCCGACTTACTTGATGCCGAAAGTTATCGCCCCAGTAGGCAAAACTAACCAACACTTAGGTAAAAAGTCAAAAAGAAGCCAAAACCCTCCTCGTGTCAGAATGATACGCGAAACACATACATAGCACCGTGTAGGTATTAGGCATGTGTTACAACTTACGGGACTCGATTCCGACATACGGAGGCCGAGTTATCAGCCCGTAGGCAAAATTGACCAACACTTAGGCAAAAAGTCGAAAAAGAGGCCAAAACTCACCTCGGCCATCGTAATAACAAGCAAACGCATACATATCATCATGTAGGTATTAGGCACGCATTACACCTTTTGGGACTCAATTCCGTCAGACGGAGGCCGAGTTATCAGCCCGTAGGCAAAACTGACCAACACTTAGGCAAAAAGTCAAAAAGAGGCCAAAATCACCTCTACCATTGTGAATGTTACAAGAACACATATATAGCACCGCCGTGTGGGTATTAGGCACGCTACATTACAACTTACGGACTCAATTTAGACGTACACGAAGGTCGAAAGTATCAGCCTGTAGGCAAAACTAACTAACACTTAGGTAACAAGTCAAAAAAGAAGCCAAAACTCGACTCGGCCATCGTAATGATACGCAAACACATACATTGCACCGTGTAGGTATTAGACATATGTAACAACTTATGGGACTCGATTCTGACATACGGAGGCCGAGTTATCAGCTCGTAGGCAAAACTGACCAACACTTAGGCAAAAAGTCAAAAAAAGAGACCAAAACTCGCCTCGGCCATCGTAACGACATGCAAACACATACATAGAATTGTGTAGGTATTAGGCACGCATTATTTTTATGGGACTCGATTCCGATAGACGGAGGCCGAGTTATCAGCCCATAGGCAAAACTGACCAACACTTAGGCAAAAGGTCAAAAAGAGGCCAAACTCTCCTCGTTGTAGTAACGACACACAAACACATATATAGCAATCGCGTAGAGATATTAGGCACGCGCTACATCTTACGGACTCTCAATTCGACCTACACGAGGCCGAAAGTTATCAGCCCGTAGGTAAAAACTGACCAACATTTAAGCAAAAAGTCAAAAAAGAGGCCAAAACCCGCCTCGGCAACATCAGAAAACACACAAAACATGAACATAGTAATCACCGTAGGTATTTAGGCACATGTTAGAACTTACGGGACTCGATTCCGACTTACAGAGGCCGAGTTATCAGCCCGTAGGCAAAACTGACCAACACTTTGGCAAAATGTCGAAAAAGAGGCCAAAACTGCCTCGACCGTCGTAACAACACGCAAACATGTGTATAGTACCGCGTAGGTATTAGGCACATGTTACAACTTACGGGACTCGATTCCAACTTACGGAGGCCGAGTTATCAGCCCGTAGCCAAAACTGACCAACACTTAGGCAAAAAGTCAAAAAAGAGGCCGAAACCCACCTCGGTCGTCGTCACAACACGTAAACACATACATAGCACCGCGTAGGTATTAGGCACACGTTACAACTTACGGGACTAATTTTCGACTTACTTACAGAGGCTGAGTTATCAGTCCCTAGGCAAAACTCGCCAACACTTAGGCAAAAAGTCAAAGAAGAGGCCAAAACCACCTCGATCGTCCTAACAACAAAAAACACACATACATAGCACAGGTATTAGGCACGTATAACTTACGGACTCGATTCACATACGGAGGCCGAGTTATCAGCCCGTAGGCAAAACTGACCAACAATTAGGGAAAAAGTCCAAAAAGAGGCCAAAACCCACCTCGGTCAGTCAGAACGACACGCAAAACACTTACATAGCAATCGCATGGGTATTAGGCACGTGTTATAACTTACGGACTCGATTCCGACTTACGAAGGCGAAGTTATCACCCAGTAAACAAAACTAACCAACACTTAGGTAAAAAGTCAAAAAGAGGGCAAAACATGACTCGGTCATCGTAACAACATAAAAACACATACATAGTACCGCGTATGTATTAGGCATGCGTTACAACTTACGGGACTCGATTCGACATACGTGAGGCCGAAAGTTATCAGCCCAGTAGGCAAAATCGACCAACACTTAGGCAAAAAGTCAAAAGAGGCCAAAACTCACCTCAGGAACCAAAAACGACATAGCATAGCACATTGTAGGTATTAGGCACGCGTTACAACTTACGGGACTCAATTCTGATTTACGGAGGCCGAGTTATCAGCCCGTAGACAAAACTGACCAATATTTGGGAAAAAAGTCAAAAAAGAGGCCAAAACCCACCTCGGCCGTTGTAACGATACGAAAACTCGTACATAGCACCGCGTAGGTATTAGGCACGCGTTACAACTTACGGGACTCGATTCCGATTTACGGAGGCCGAGTTATCAGACCGTAGGCAAAACTAATTAACACTTAGGTAAAAAGTCAAAAAGAGGCCAAAACCCGCCTCGACATCGTAATAATACGATGCAAACACATACATAGCACCGCATAGGTATTAGGCATGCGTTACAACTTACGGGACTCGATTTCGACTTACGAGGTCGAAAGTTATCAAGCCCGTAGGCAAAACCGACCAACACTTAGGCAAAAAAAGTCAAAAAAGGCCAAAACTCGCCTCGACATCAGAACGACACGCAAAACACATACATAGCATACGTAGGTATTAGGGCATCACGCATAAACTATTAGACTCGCATTAGGCCGAAAGTTATCACCTGGAAAACTTAGCAACACTTAGGCAAAAAGTCGAAAGAGAGGCCAAAACTCACCTTGGCAGTAGTAATGACACACAAACACATAACTAGGACCGCGTAGGTATTAGGCACGCGTTACAACTTACGGGACTCGATTCCGACTTACGGAGACCGAGTTATCAGCCCGTGGGCAAAACTGACCAACATTTGGGGTAAAAGTCGAAAAAGAGGCCAAAACCCACCTCGGCCATTGTAACGATACGAAAACACGTACATAGCACCGCGTAGGTATTAGGCACGCGTGACAATTTACGGGACTCGATTCCGATTTATGGAGGCCGAGTTATCAGCCCGTAGGCAAAACTAACTAACACTTAGGTAAAAAGTCAAAAAAGAAGCCAAAACCCGCTTCGGCCATTGTAATGATATGCAAACACATACATAGCACCGCAGAGGTATATTAGGCATGCTATTACTTACGGGACTCGATTCCGATGGACGAGGTCGAAAGTTATCGGCCCAGTAGGCAAACCGACCAACACTTAGGCAAAAAGTCAAAAAGAGGCCAAAACTCACCTCTACCATCATAACGACACGCAAAACACATACATAAAGACCGCATGTAGGTATTAGGCACGTTCATTATGACTTACGGACTCGATTCGAACTTACGGAGGCCGAAGTTATCGTACCCTTAGCAAAACCGACCAACACTTAGGCAAAAAGTCAAAAAGAGGCCAAAACCGCCTCGACCACCGTAATGACACGCAAACTACATACATAGCACGCATGTAGGGAATTAGGCACGCGTTACAACTTATAGGACTCGATTCTGACTTACGAAGGCCGAGTTATCAGCCCATAAACAAAACAGAACAACATTTAGGTAAAAATCAAACAAGAGGGCAAAACATGACTCGGTCGTCGTAACAACATAAAAACACATACATAGTACCGCGTATGTATTAGGCATGCGTTACAACTTATGGGACTCGATTCTGACATACGTAGACCGAGTTATCAGCCCGTAGACAAAACTGACCAATATTTGGGAAAAAAGTCAAAAAAGAGGCCAAAACCCACCTCAGCCGTTGTAACGATACGAAAACTCGTACATAGCACCGCGTAGGTATTAGGCACGCGTTACAACTTACGGGACTCGATTCTCGATTTACGGAGGCCGAGTTATCAGACCGTAGGCAAAACTAATTAACACTTAGGTAAAAAGTCAAAAAAGTAGCCAAAACCCGCTTCGGACATCGTAACGATACGCAAACACATACATAGCACCGCATAGGTATTAGGCATGCGTTACAACTTATGGGACTCGATTCCGACATACGGAGGCCGAGTTATCAGCCCGTAGGCAAAACTGACCAACACTTAGGCAAAAAGTCAAAAAAGAGGCCAAAACTCGCCTCGGACATCGTAACGACACCCAAACACATACATAGCATCGCGTAGGTATTAGGCACGCATTACAACTTACGGGAAAACTGAGCAACACTTAGGCAAAAAGTCGAAAAAGAAGCCAAAACTCACCTTGGTAGTAGTAATGACACGCAAACACATAAATAGGACCGCGTAGGTATTAGGCACGCGTTATAACTTACGGGACTCGATTTCGACTTACGGAGACCGAGTTATCAGCCACTGGGCAAAACTGACCAACATTTGGGGTAAAAGTCGAAAAAGAGGCCAAAACCCACCTCGGCCGTTGTAACGATACGAAAACACGTACATAGCACCGCGTAGGTATTAGGCACGCGTGACAATTTACGGGACTCGATTCCGATTTATGGAGGCCGAGTTATCAGCCCGTAGGCAAAACTAACTAACACTTAGGTAAAAAGTCAAAAAAGAAGCCAAAACCCGCTTCGGCCATCGTAATGATATGCAAACACATACATAGCACCGCGTAGGTATTAGGCATGCGTTACAACTTACGGGACTCGATTCCGATGGACAGAGGCCGAGTTATCAGCCCGTAGGCAAAACTGACCAACAATTAGGCAAAAAGTCGAAAAAGAGGCCAAAACTCACCTCTGCTGTAGTAACGACACGCAAAGACATACATAGCACCACGTGGTTTGCACGCTACAACTTACGGACTTTGATTCTCGATTTTACGGAGGCCGAAAGTTATCGTACCAGTAGGCAAAACTGACCAACACTTATTCAAAAAGTCGAAAAAGAGGCCAAAAACCAGTCTCGACCCTCGTAATGAGACGCAAACAAATACATAGCACTGCGTAGGAATTAGGCATGCGTTATAACTTACAGGACTCGATTCTGACTTACGAAGGCCGAGTTATCAGCCCATTGGCAAAATTTACCAACACTTGGGCAAAAAGTCAAAAAAGAGGCCAAAATAGGCTCGGCCGTCATAATGACACACAAACATATACATAGCACCACGTAGGCATTAGGCACGCGTTACAACTTACGGGACTCAATTTTGACTTACGGAGGCCGAGTTATCAGCCCGTAGGCAAAATTGACAAACACTTAGGCAAAAACTCGAAAAAGAGGCCAAAACCCGCCTCGACCGTCATAACGACACGCAAACACATATATAGCACCGTGTAAGTATTAGGCACGTGTTACAACTTACGGGACTCAATTCTGACTTACATAGGCCGAGTTATCAGCCCGTAGGCAAAACTGACCAACACTTAGGCAAAAAGTCAAAAAAGAGGCCAAAACCCGCCTTGGCCGTTGTAACGATACTTAAAAAAGTACATAGCATCGCGTAGATATTAGGCACGCGTTACAAGTTACGGGACTCGATTCCGACTTACGGAGGCCGAGTTATCAGTCTGTAGGCAAAACTGACTAACACTTAGGCAAAAAGTTAAAAAAAAGGCCAAAACCCGTCTCAGTCATCGTAACGACACGTAAACACATACATAGCACCGCGTAGGTATTAGGCACGCGTTACAACTTACGGAACTCAATTCTAACTTACGGAGGCCAAGTTATTAGCCCGTAGGCAAAACTGACCAACACTTAGGCAAACAGTCGAAAAAGAGGCCAAAACCAGCCTCGGCCGTCATAAGGACACGCAAACACGTACATAGCACCATGTAGGTATTAGGCACGTGTTACAACTTGTGGGACTCGATTCCGATTTACGGAGGCCGACTTATCAGCCCGTAGGCAAAACTGACTAACACTTAGGCAAAAAGTCAAAAAAGAGGCCAAAACCCGCCTCGGCCTTCATAACGACACGCAAACACGTACATAGCACTGCGTAGGTATTAGGCATACGTTACAACTTATGGGACTCAATTCCGACTTACATAGGACGAGTTATCAGCCCTTAGGCAAAACTGACCAACACTTAGGCAAAACGTCAAAAAAGAGGCCAAAATAGCCTCGGACATCGTAACAATACGCAAACATGTATATAGCACCGCGTAGGTATTAGGCACACATTACAACTTACGGGACTCGATTCTGACATACGGAGGCCAAGTTATCAGCCCGTAGGCAAAACTAACCAATACTTAGGCAAAAAGTCAAAAAAGAGGCCAAAACCCGTCTCGGCCGTCGTAATGACACACAAACGCATACATAGCATTGCGTAGGTATTAGACACGCGTTACAACTTACGGGACTCGATTCCAACTTACGGAGGCCGAGTTATCAGCCCGTAGGCAAAACTGACCAACACTTAGGCAAAAAGTAGAAAAAGAGCCCAAAATCCGCCTCGGTCGTTCTAACGATACAGAAACTCGTACATAGCACCGCGTAGGTATTAGGCACGCGTTACAACTTACGGGACTCGATTCCGACTTACGGAGGCCGAGTTATCAGCCCGTAGACAAAACTAACCAACACTTAGGTAAAAAGTCAAAAAAGAAGCCAAAGCCCGCCTCGGCCATCATAATGATACGCAAACACATACATAGCACCGCGTAGGTATTAGGCATACGTTACAACTTACGGGACTCGATTCCGACGGACAGAGGCCGAGTTATCAGCCCGTAGGCAAAACTGACCAACAATTAGGCAAAAAGTCGAAAAAGAGGCCAAAACTCACCTCGGCTGTAGTAACGACACGCAAACACATATATAGCACCGCGTAGGTATTAGGCACGCGTTACAACTTACGGACTCGATTCTGACTTACGAGGCCGAAAGTTATCGTGTCAGTAGGCAAAATTGACCAACACTTAGGCAAAAAGTCGAAAAAGATGCCAAAAACCCGTCTCGACCGTCGTAATGAGACGCAAACTAATACATAGCACCGCATAGGAATTAAGCATGCGTTACAACTTACAGAACTCGATTCTGACTTACGGAGGCCGAAAGTATCGTACCCCATTGGCAAACCGACCAACACTTAGGAAAAAAGTCAAAAAGTGGCCAAAATTAGCCTCTTACCATCGAATGACACACAAATATGTACATACATAGCACCACGTAGGCATTAGGCACGCGCGTATAACTTACGAGGCCGAAAGTTATCATCCCGTAGGCAAAACTGACCAACACTTAGGCAAAAACTCAAAAAAGAGGTCAAAACCCGCCTCGGCCGTCATAACGACACGCAAACACGTATATAGCACCGTGTAGTTATTAGACATGTGTTACAAATTATGGGACTCGATTTCGACTTACGGAGGCCGAGTTATTAGCCTGTAGGCAAAACTGACCAACACTTAGGCAAAAAGTCAAAAAAGAGGCCAAAACCCGCCTCGACCGTTGTAACGATACTCAAAGAAGTACATAGCACCGCGTATGTATTAGGCACGCGTTACAACTTACGGGACTCGATTCCGACTTTACTTGAGGCCGAAAGTTATCGCCCGTAGGTAAAACTGACTAACACTTAGGCAAAAAGTCAAAAAAGAGGCCAAAACCCGTCTCAGTCATCGTAATGACACGTAAACACATACATAGCACCACGTAGGTATTAGGCACGCGTTACAACTTACGAAACTCGATTCCGACTTACGGAGGCCGAGTTATTAGCCCGTAGGCAAAACAGACCAACACTTAGGCAAAAAGTCGAAAAAGAGGCCAAAACCAGCCTCAGCCGTCGTAAGGACACGCAAACACGTACATAGCACCACGTAGGTATTAGGCACGTGTTACAACTTGTGGGACTCTATTCCGATTTACGGAGGCCGACTTATCAGCCCGTAGGCAAAACTGACTAACACTTAGACAAAAAGTCAAAAAAGAGGCCAAAACCCGTCATAACGACACGCAAACAAAACACGACATAGCAAGCTGCAGTAGGTATTAGGCATGCGTTACAACATATGGGACTCATTTCGACTTACATAGGCCGAGTTATCAGCCCGTAGGCAAAACTGACCAACACTTTGGCAAAAAGTCGAAAAAGAGTCCAAAACCCGCCTCGGCCATCGTAACAATACGCAAACTTGTATATAGCACAACGTAGGTATTAGAAACGCGTTACAACTTACGAAATTCGTTTCTGACATATGGAGGCCAAGTTATCAACCCGTAGGCAAAATTGACCAATACTTAAGCAAAAAGTTAAAAAGAGGCCAAAACTCGCCTCGGCCATCATAATAACACACAAAACACATACATAGCACTACGTAGGTATTAGACACGCGTTATAACTTATGGAACTCGATTCCAACTTACGGAGGCCGAGTTATGAGCACTGACCAATAATTATGCAAAATGTCGAAAAAGAGGCCAAAACCCGCCTCGGTCAGAATAACACGCAAACACGTAAGTACAACACAGAGGTATTCGGCACGCTTATAACTTACGGACGCGATTCCAACTTACAGAGGCCGAGTTATCAGCCCGTAGTCAAAATTGACTAACACTTAGGCAAAAAGTCAAAAAAGAGGCCAAAACCACCTTGGCCGTCGTAACAACACATAAACACATACATAGCACCGCGTAGGTACTAGGCACACGTTACAACTTACGGGACTAATTTCTAACTTACGGAGGCCGAGTTATCAGTCCGTAGGCAAAACTCGCCAACACTTAGGCAAAAAGTTAAAAAAGAGGCCAAAACTCGTCTCGACCGTCGTAACAACACGCAAACACATACATAGCACAATGTAGATATTAGGCACGCATTACAATATATGTTACTCGATTCCGACTTACGGAGGCCAAGTTATTAGCCCGTAGGCAAAACTGACCAACACTTAGGTAAAAAGTTAAAAAAGAGGCCAAAACCCCCTCGGCCATTGTAACGACATGAAAACACATGCATAGTACCGCATAGGTATTAGGCACGTTAAAAACTTACTTACGGACTCGATTCCAACTTACGTGAGGCCGAAAGTTAATATCCCGTAGCAAAACCGACCAACACTTAGGTAAAAAATCAAAAAGAGGCTAAAACCGCCTCGACCGTCAGTCGTCATGCAAAAAAACGTACATAGTACCGCGTAGGTATTAGGCATGCGTTACAACTTGCAGAACTCGATTCTAACTTACGGAGGCTGAGTTATCAGCCCGTAGGCAAAACTGACCAACACTTAGGTAAAAAGTCGAAAAGAGGCCATAACCCGCCTCAGCCATCGTAACGATACGCAAACACATGCATAGAAATGCGTAGGTATTAGGCATGCATTATAACTTACGGGACTCAATTTCGACATACGGAGGCCGAGTTATCAGCCTGTATGCAAAACTGACCAACACTTAGGTAAAAAGTCAAAAAAGACGCCAAAACCCACCTCGGCCGTCGTAACAACACGCAAATACATACATAGCACTGCATGGGTATTAGGCACGTGTTATAACTTACGGGACTCAATTCTGACTTACGGAGGCCGAGTTATCAGTCCGTAAGCAAAACTGAACAACATTTAGGTAAAAAGTCAAAAAAGAGGCCAAAACCCGCCTCGGCCATCGTAACGATACGCAAACACATACATAGCACCGCGTAGGTATTAGGCACTCGTTACAACTTACGGGACTCAATTCCGACTTACGGAGGCCGAGTTATCAGCCCGTAGGCAAAACTGACCAACATATAGGTCAAAAGTCAAAAAAGAGGCCAAAACCCGCCTCGGCCGTCGTAACAACACGCAAACACATGCATAGTACCGCGTAGGTATTAGGCACGCGTTATAACTTACGGGACTCGATTCAACTTACTTACGAGTTATCGTCGAAAACCGACCAACACCCAGGCAAAAAGAGGACCAACACTTAGGTAAAAGTTAAAAAGAGGCCAAAACCCGCCTTCTCGTTGTCAGTAACAAAACGACCAACACATAAACATAGTAAAACACATAGGTATTTAGTATTAGTGCACGCGTTAAAACTTACGGACTCGATTCCAAATTACGGAGGCCGAAAGTATCACCAGAGGCAAAACTAACCAACACTTAGGTAAAAAGTCAAAAAGAGGCCAAAACCCGCCTCGGCGGTCATCGAACGACACGCAAACACGCACATATCACCACCGTAGGTATTAGGCACACATTACTACTTACGGGACTCGATTCTGATTTACGGAGAGACCGAAAGTTATCACCGTAGGCAAAACCGACCAACACTTAGGTAAAAAGTCAAAAAGAGGCCAAACCCACGCCAACCATCAGTAACGATACGCAAACACATACATAGCACCGCGTAGGTATTATGCATGCAATACAACTTACGGTATCCAATTTCGACATACGGAGGCCGTTATCAACCCGTAGGCAAAACTGACCAACACTTAGGCAAAAAGTCAAAAAAGAGGCCAAAACCCACCTCGGCCGTCGTAACAACACGCAAATACATACATAGCACTGCATGGGTATTAGGCATGCGCTATAACTTACGGGACTCAATTCTCGACTTATTTAGGTACGAAAGTTATATCGTACCTGTAAACGCAAAAACCGAACAACATTTAGGTAAAAAGTCAAAAAGAGGCCAAAACTCCGCCTCGGCTATCAGTCAATAACGCACATCACACATACATATATACAAGACATCAATTAGTATTAGACACGTTATAACTTACGGGACTCAATTCTAACTTACGGAGGCCAAGTTATCAGCCCGTAGGTAAAACTGACCAACACTTAGGCAAGAAGTCAAAAAAGAGGCCAAAACCCGCCTCGGCAGTCGTAAAGACACGCAAACATAAACATAGGACCGTGTAGGTATTAGGCACGTGTTAGAACTTACATGACTCGATTTCGACTTACAGAGGCCGAGTTATCAGCCCGTAGGCAAAACTGACCAACACTTAGGCAAGAAGTCAAAAAAGAGGCCAAAACCCGCCTCGGCAGTCGTAAAGACACGCAAATATGAACATAGCATCGTGTAGGTATTAGGCACGCGTTACAACTTACGGGGCTCGATTCTGACTTACAGAGGCCAAGTTATCAACCCGTAGGCAAAACTGACCAACACTTAGGCAAAATATCGAAAAAGAGGCCAAAACCCGCCTCGACCGTCGTAACAACAAGCAAACACGTGCATAGTACCGCGTAGGTATTAGGCACGCGTTACAACTTACGAGACTCGATTTCGACAAACGGAGGCCGAGTTATCAGCCCGTACGCAAAATTGACCAACACTTAGGTAAGAAGTTAAAAAAATGGCCAAAACACGCCTCAGTCATTGTAATGACATGCAAACACATGCATAGCACCGCGTAGGTATTAAGCACGCATTATAACTTACCTGACTCAATTCCAACTTACGGAGGTCGAGTTATCAGTTCGTAGGCAAAACTGACCAACACTTAGGGAAAAAGTCAAAAAAGAAGCCAAAACCCACCTCGGCCGTCGTAATGACACGCAAACATGTACATAGCACCGCGCAGATATTAGGCACGTGTTACACCTTACGGGACTCGATTCTGACTTACGAAGGCCGAGTTATCAGCCCGTAGGCAAAACTGACCAACATTTAGGCAAAAAATCGAAAAAGAGGTTAAAACTCGCCTCGGCCATTGTAACGATACGGAAACTAGTATATAGCACCACATAGGTATTAGGCACGTGTTACAACTTATGGGACTCGATTCCGACTTACGGAGGCTGAGTTATCAGCCCGTAGACAAAACTAACCAACACTTAGGTAAAAAGTCAAAAAAGAGGCCAAAACCGCCTCTACTGTCAGAACGATACGCTAATACATACATAGCACCGCGTAGGTATTAGGCATACGTTATAACTTATGAGACTCGATTCCGACATACGGAGGCCGAGTTATCAACCCGTAGGCAAAACTGACCAACACTTAGGTAAAAAGTCAAAAAAGAGGCCAAAAACCACCTCGGCAGTCGTAACGACACGCAAACACATACATAGAACCGCGTGGGTATTAGGCATGTGTTACAACTTATGGGTCTTGATTCTGACTTACGGAGGTCGAGTTATCAGCCCGTAGGCAAAACTGAACAACACTTAGGCTAAAAGTCGAACAAGAGGCCAAAACCAGCCTCGACCGTCGTAACGATATGCAAATACGTACATAGCAACACGTAGGTATTAGGCACGCGTTACAACTTAAGGGTCTCGATTCCGACATACGGAGGCCGAGCTATCAACCTGTAGGCAAAACTGACCAACTCTTAGGCAAAAAGAGGCCAAAACTCACCTCGGCCGTCGTAACAACACGCAAAGACATACATAACACTGCATGGGTATTAGGCATGCGTTATAACTTACGGACTCAATTCTGACTTACGAAGGCCGAGTTATCAGCCCGTAAGCAAAACAAAACAACATTTAGGTAAAAAGTCAAAAAAGAGGCTAAAACCCGCCTCGGCCGTCGTAACAACACGCAAAGACATACATAGCACCGCGTAGGTATTAGGCACTCGTTACAAGTTACGAGACTCGATTCTGACTTACGGAGGCCGAGTTATCAGCCCGTAGGCAAAACTCGCCAACACTTAAGCAAAGAGTCGAAAAAGAGGCCAAAACCCGCCTCGACCGTCGTAACAACACGCATACACATACATAGCACAGCGTAGGTATTAGGCACGTGTTAAAACTTACGGGACTCAATTCTAACTTACGAAGGCCGAGTTATCAGCCCGTAGGTAAAACTGACCAACACTTAGGCAAGAAGTCAAAAAAGAGGCCAAAACCCGCCTCGGCAGTCATAAAGACACGCAAATATGAACATAGCATCGTGTAGGTATTAGGCACGTGTTAGAACTTACTGGGGCTCGATTCTGACTTACAGAGGCCGAAGTTATCAACCCGTAGGCAAAACTGACCAACACTTAGGCAAAATATCGAAAAAGAGGCCAAAACCGCCGCCGCCGACCGTCAGAATAACAAGCAAACGCGTAGTAGTACAGCCGTGAGGTATTAGGCACGCGTTATAACTTACGGACTCGATTTCGACAAACGGAGGCCGAAGTTATCACCTGCACGCAAAATCGAATAACACTTAGGTAAAAAGTTAAAAAGAGGCCAAAACACGCCTCTACCGTCATTGTAATGACATGCAAACAGATGCATAGCACCGCGTAGGTATTAAGCATGCATTATAACTTACCTGACTCAATTCCGACTTACGGAGGCCGATTTATCAGTTCATAGGCAAAACTGACCAACACTTAGGGAAAAAGTCAAAAAAGAAGCCAAAACCCACCTCGGCCGTCGTAATGACACGCAAACATGTATATAGTACCGCACAGATATTAGGCACGTGTTACACCTTACGGGACTCGATTTTGACTTACGGAGGCCGAGTTATCAGCCCGTAGATAAAACTAACCAACACTTAGGTAAAAAGTTAAAAAAGAGGCCAAACCCGCCTCGGACGTCGTAACGATACGCTAACACATACATAGCACCGCGTAGGTATTAGGCATACGTTACAACTTACGGGACTCGATTCTGACATACGGAGCCCGAGTTATCAGCCCGTAGGCAAAACTGACCAACACTTAGGCAAAAAGTCAAAAAAGAGGCCAAAAAAAAACCTCGGCAGTCGTAACGACACGCAAACACATACATAGAACCGCGTGGGTATTAGGCATGTGTTACAACTTATGGGTCTTGATTCTGACTTACGGAGGCCGAGTTATCAGCCCGTAGGCAAAACTGAACAACACTTAGGCAAAAAGTCGAACAAGAGGCCAAAACCAGCCTCGACCGTCGTAACGATATGCAAACACGTACATAGCACCGCGTAGGTATTAGGCACGCATTACAACTTAAGGGACTCAATTCCGACATACGGAGGCCGAGCTATCAGCCTGTAGGCAAAACTAACCAACACTTAGGCAAAAAGTCGAAAAAAGAGGCCAAAACCCGCCTTGGCCGTCATAACGACGCGCAAACACATGCATGGCACCGCGTAGGTATTTGGCATGCGTTATAACTTACGGGACTCGATTCTGATATACGAAGGCCGAGTTATCAGCCCGTAGGTAAAACTGACCAACACTTAGGGAAAAAGTCGAAAAAGAGGCCAGAACCGCCTCGACCCTCATAATGACATGCAAACACGTACATAACACTGCGTCGGTATTAGACACGCATTACAACTTATGGGACTCGATTCTGACATACGGATGCCGAGTTATCAGCGCGTAGGTAAAACTGACCAACACTCAAGCAAAAAGTCAAAAAGGAGTCCAAAACCCACCTCGGCTGTCGTAATAACACGCAAACATATACATAGCACAGCATAGGTATTAGGCACGCGTTACAACTTATTGTTAGGTTTGTAATATTCAAGAACGCAATCAAATTGCATAAATAAGCGGAAACGTGTAAAATCAGAGTTTAAAAATTTTTACAAACCATATACCCAGATCACCCTTTATGCACAATTATTAATTAAACGAAAAAGATGAATAAGAAACATTCCCTTGAAGATCCGAAGCTTCCTCGTGTACAAGTTCACCTCCAATCCTTTTCGCTCAACTTGAATCCACCGGTTTGGTTCCTTCCTTTGATCAACGTTAGCCACCCAAGTGTTTGGCCTCTCAGAGGTGATCCACCAAGAAAGAAGAAGGATTCAAGAAGATGGGTGGTTGGCTAAACCCTAGTTTTTCTATCTCTCATAGAAAAGGAGCGCACTCTCCAACCATTGGAATTATTACGCCTTAATATCCTCGATATAAGTCTCTCTTATAAAGATATCAAGTAACCCTATTAAAATAAGGTATTATTTAATTAAACCCTTTTAATTAAAGGGCTCCCTAATCTTATTAGGGATAATTAATTAAACTCCTTTAACTAATTTTCCTTCCTAATCCAATTAGGAATAAATGAGAGTACTTATATTAAATTAATTCCTAAACTCTTTTAGAAATTAAAATAATAATAATAATTGTAATAATATTAATAAGACTCCTCTTATTAATTTATATTTAATATTTCTAAAATATTAAATAATAATATTAAGCTATTTAATTTATTCTATCACCATAGATTAAATTAAATATACATAACATATTATTACGATTATGCCATTAACTTCTTAAATAATTATTCTTCCTTTTATGGTGTGACCCTTTAGGCTCTCCATATTAAACCTTGTGAATAAATCAATTAGAACAATTCTAATCTTATTTAAGTAAATAAATTAAACAATTAATTTATTTAAATAAATAATATTTATTCTACAATAGGATAAACCTCCCTAATGATCAACGACTTTCCGTATAATATAGATTTCAACATTAATCATAAAAGAACCTTTGAGTAAATAGTTACCGTATACAATTCAATCCTTTCACCATACAATGTCCCAATTAAATATAAGACATGGAATTATCACAAGTCTTATTTTATTTAATTATATGTATTTCGATCCTTAAATGCACAACTCCAAATAATGCAAATTAGAAACTCCTTTCTAATTTCATTCTCGCCTATAACCAAGGACTCACCGGGTTGTCATTTATAGAATCACATAGGACATTTCTCTTTTTTATTAGAAGTGGTAGATTCTTTATTGATCATATATTATCTCCATGTACAACTTATTATACCCAAGCAAACCTTTTGATATACCCTAAGGGTCTTAAGGAATAAGTCAAAGTATAACTCATCATACACAAGATACTATGATGATCTCAAGTCCAAGGATCACTTGACTACTATCACTACAGAAATTCCTATTGACAGCAAAGTAAAACTCCATTAGGTATTCCTTAGCGAGCCACGCTCAAAGGAACTTATTCTCTAATAAGCACCTACATACTTGCTTTAGTGTTCCACACAAATGATCATGAGATCAATCATCCTCATCCAATGAGCAAGCAACGATGTACCAATCTATCCTGGATTCACTAATCCCAATTTAGTAATCCAACGATTGGGAACTATTTTAGTTTTAAGCTTTCTAAGAATTTAGATCTCATTAGAATGATCATCATCATTATTCTAAAAGCATTGCTTAAAACTACGGGTTTATCACATATTATAAAACAAAGATCATGTTGATAATTAAAAGCCTTTAATAAATTAATACTTTTTATTAATAAATGAATAAGATTGTTACAAAGTATATGCTTTATCATCAAACATGATTGGCTTGTGTGCATACTACTTTCAATCTCCCACTTGCACTAAAGCCAATCGTCATGGTATCTCATACTCTTCTTCTCTAAGTGACGATTATCCTCATTGTTGGATAAGCTTTAGTTAATGGATATGTAATGTTGTTCATGAGAGTCCACTATCTCTATAGTGATTTCCCATATTTTAATGATTCTAATAATCAAATGAAAGTGCCACAACACATGTTTAGATCCAAGATGAGACTTAGAACTATTCCTAGTTCTCAGAATGAACTTTTCATCCAAACAATCAACTTTCAAACTTCATTTATAGCTATATACTTTGTCTTTATCACTAAACCAAAGAACTCTTTCATTGTTTGGAACCTTTCCAATTCACTGCACCACTGTTCAAGATAACGCTTTACCTTAAAGTGAATTTTTCTGTCATCTTGGTCTGTCTGAAAAACTTGAGTCTGTTAAGCCCTCTAGTTTTAATTTAGACCCACCATGAATATGATCACATCCTTAGTGCCGGTTAAGCTCTTTAAGATGTTTTTCACTAACTCATAGTGAACTTCTCCATAATATGACTGATCAACATCAGGTCTCGTACATTTCATTGCATACATGATTGTCACTCATGCGATCTCTCTTTTCTGGAGTTTGTGGGGACTATTAAGAGAGATACACTCCATGGCTCATCAACGTGAAACATCTCTTGGAGCTTGCCATGCTAAACGACTTTAGCATCAAATGAATATACATTCCTTAGGTTAAGTCGAGCATCCTCTTGAATCTATTTATATAGATTTTATCCCCAATTAAGATACTCTTCCCAAATCATTCGTGGAGGAATGTTTAGACAACTTTATCTTTACTGATTGTAGCATTGGTATGTTATTCCTCATCCGTAGTATATCAACATATAATACTAGAAATTTCACGACGCTCCCACCGACCCTTTTGTACACATCAACTAGAACTCTTACCTCATCGTATGTAACTCGATCATCATCTTCTATGATGATCGTACCTCATCATCATCATCATCCATGATGAATCCATACCTCCTAGGTATCTTCTTGTACTATTCCGGTTTATGATTCGGTTGTGGTACAATAGGTCATCTATGTGTTCCTCTTATTTGACTTATAGTGTTTTGTGGATCATGAACTCTTCAAGATCTATAATCCTCCCACTAGCCCCTTTTAATGATAAACACATTTATCTTAGAAGGCGCTGTGTTTCGTAACAAACACCTTTTGCTAAGTAGAATTATAGAACATATACCCTAAACTTACTTTTTAGGATGTCCCACAAATCTGTACAAATCTTCAAATATCATTTGAGGTTTGTAATATTCATGAACGCAATAAAATTGCAAAAATTGCATAAATAAGCTAAAACGTGTAAAATCGTAGTTTAAAATTTTACAAACCATATACCCGGATCACCCTTTATGCACAATTATTAATTAAACGAAAAAGATAAAGAATAAAATCATACCCTTGAAGATCGAGCTTCCTCGTGTACAAGTTCACCTCCAAATCCTTTTTCACGCTCAACTCAATCCACCGGTTTGGTTCCTTCCTTTGATCAACGTTAGCCACCCAAGTGTTTGGCCTCTGAGGGTGATCCACCAAGGAAGAAGAAGGATTCAAGAAGATGGGTATTCACAAACCCTAGTTTTTCTATCTCTATAGAAAAGGAGCGTACTCTCCAACATTTGAATTATTACGTATATTTTGATATCCCCATATAAGACTCCTCTTATAAAGATATCAAGTAACCTTATAAAAATAAGGTATTATTTAATTAAACTCTTTTAATTAAATGGGCTCCTAATCTTATTAGGGATAATTAATTAAACTCCTTTAACTAATTTTCCCTCCTAATCCTATTAGGAATAAATGAGAGTACTTATATTAAATTAATTCCTAAACTCTTTTAGAAATTAAAATAATAATAATAATTTTAATAATATTAATAAGACTCTCTTATTAATTTATATTTAATATTTCTAAAATATTAAATAATAATATTAAGCTATTTAATTTATTCTATCACCATAGATTAAATTAAATATACTTAACATATTATTACGATTATGCCATTAACTTCTTAAATAATTATTCTTCCTTTTATGGTGTGACCCTTTAGGTTCTCCATATTAAACCTATTGTGAATAAATCAATTAGAACAATTCTAATCTTATTTAAATAAATAAATTAAACAATTAATTTATTTAAATAAATAATATTTATTCTACAATAGGATAAGCCTCCTAAATGATCAACGACTTTCCAAAAATATAGATTTCAACATTAATCATTAAAGAACCTTTGAGTAAATAGTTACCGCATAATTCAATCCTTCCACCATACAATGTCCCAATTAAATATAATACATGGAATTACCACAAGTCTTATTTTATTTAATTATATGTATTTCGATCTTAAATGCACAACTCCAAATAATGCAAATTAGAAACTCCTTTCTAATTTCATTCTCGCCTTCGCCAAGGACTACTGGGTTGTCATTTATCGAATCACATAGACATTTCTCTTCTTTATTAGAAGTGGTAGATTCTTTATCGATCATACATTATCTCCATGTACAACTTATTATACCCAAGCATACCTTTTGATATACCCTAAGGGTCTTAAGGAATAAGTCAAAGTATAACTCATCATACACAAGATACTATGATGATCTCAAGTCCAAGGATCACTTGTACTACTATCACTACAGAAATTCCTATCGACAGCAAATAAAACTCCATTAGGTATTCCTTAGCGAGCCAATGCTCAGTGAACTTATTCTCTAATAAGCACCTACATACTTGCTTTAGTGTTCCACACAAATGATCATAAGATCAATCATCCTCATCCAACGAGCAAGCAACGATGTACCAATCTATCCTGGATTCACTAATCCCCAATTTAGTAATCCAACGATTGGGAACTATTTTAGTTTTAAGCTTTCTAAGAATTTAGATCTCATTAGAATGATCATCATCATTATTCTAAAAGCATTGCTTAAAACTACGGGTTTATCACATATTATAAAACAAAGATCATGTAGATAATTAAAAGCCTTTAATAAATTAATACTTTTTATTAATAAATGAATAAGATTGTTACAAAGTATATGCTTTATCATCAAACATGATCGGCTTGTGTGCATACTACTTTCAATCTCCCACTTGCACTAAAGCCAATCGCCATGGTATCTCATACTCTTTCTTCTCTAAGTGACTATTATCCCGCCGTTGGATAAGCTTTAGTTAATGGATATGTAATGTTGTTCATGAGAGTCCACTATCTCTATAGTGATTTCCCATCTTTCAATGATTCTAATAATCAAATGAAAGTGCCACAACACATGTTTAGATCCAAGATGAGACTTAGAACTATTCCTAGTTCTCAGAAATGAACTTTTAATCCAAACAATCAACTTGCGCCTTTCATTTATAGCTATATACTTTGTCTTTATCACTAAACCAAAGAACTCTTTCATTGTTTGGAACCTTTCCAATTCATCGCACCATCGCTCAAGATAACGCTTTACCTTAAAGTGGATTTTTCTCATCATCTTGTCTCGTCTCGAAAAAACTTGAGTCTGTTAAGCCCTCTAGTTTTAATTTAGACCCACCATGAATATGATCACATCCTTAGTGCCGGCTAAGCACTTTAAGATGTTTTTCACTGACTCATAGTGAACTTCTCCATAATATGACCGATCAACATCGTCTCAGATATTTCATTGCATACATGATTTTCACTCATGCGACCTCTCTTTTTCGTGAGTCTCTGGGGACTATTAAGAGAGATACACTCCATAGCTCATCAACATGAGACATCTCTTGAGTTTGCCATGCTAAACGACTTTAGCATCAAATGAATATACGCTCCTTGGGTTAAGTCGAGCATCCTCTTAAATCTATCTATATAGATTTATATCCCCAATTAAGATACTCTTCCCAAATCATTCATGGAGGAATGTTTAGACAACTTTATCTTTACTTCATTGTAGCATTAGTATGTTATTCCTCATCCGTAGTATATCAACATATAATACTAGAAATTTCACGACGCTCCCACTCACCCTTTTGTACACACTAGGTTCATTCTTGTTTTTGATAAAATCAAACTCTTTTGATTATTTCATCAAAATGAATGTTCCATTTTGAGAGTGTCTATAACTCTTACCTCATCACTATGTAATCGGATCATCATCTTCTATGATGTGTACCTCATCATCATCATCCATGATGAATCCATACCTCCTAGGTATCTTGGTAATATTCCGCATTTACGATCTCATTGTGGTACAAATAGGTCCATCTATAGTTCCTCTTATTTGACTTATAGTGTTTTGTGGTTCTTGAACTCTTCAAGATCTATTATCCTCCCACTAGCCCCTTCAATGATAAACACATTTATCTTAGAAGGCGCTGTGTTTCACAATAAACACCTTTTGCTAAGTAGGATTATAGAACATATACCCTAAACTTACTTTAGGATGTCCCACAAATCGACACTTGTCAAATCTTGTCCCAAGCTTATCCTTTGAAACCTTTTCACATAAGTTGACAACCCTTATCTTAACATACTTAAGATTAGAATCCTCCCCGTCCATAACTTTTATGGAGTCTTGGGGCTGATTTTGAGGTTACCTTTTTCGTAGATATGCAAACCATTTCTAGGACATGACCCTGAGGGATACCGGAAATGTCGAGAAAATCATTATGGACCGCACTACGCCCAATAAGGTACGATTTTTCATTCGTATACATCAATCAATTATTACGTATCGATGTGTCCATTATGAGAAAACCATTTGAGATGATCTAGAAACTTATTGCACAAGTATTTATTCCTTGATCTAATCAAAGAATCTTAATACTTTGCCAATTTGTTTCACTTCAATTCTTTTGAACCTTTCAAATAATTCACACTTGTATTTCAACAAATACATACATTCAACTCTTTGAATGATCATCTCCTTTTCTTATACTAGTTTGTTCAATTTATAAAATAATTTTTCACGTAAGTCAAGTATACAAAATCCATTAAGTAATCTTTCAGTTCTATACGAAACATTATTATTATAAATAGAACAACAATTGTTCTTAATTATAATACCAAAATTTTATTGTCCAACAATAAAATGAAAATAATGTTTCTAACAAGAATTGGAATACAATAACAACTTATTGACTTAATAGATTTGCCCGTAGGCAGTGCTAAACTATAAGTTTCTATAGCTAATGCAACAACCTTTGCTTCATTTTCCACACATAGGATTACTTATCTTTGTTTAACTTTCTACTTCTGCTTGGT
The DNA here is from genome assembly GCA_020205615.1 of Panax quinquefolius. Taxonomy (NCBI): domain Eukaryota; kingdom Viridiplantae; phylum Streptophyta; class Magnoliopsida; order Apiales; family Araliaceae; genus Panax; species Panax quinquefolius. The sequence continues at coordinate 109,285,476 of CM035164.1, forward strand.
CCCTTCATAAATCTATATTTATGATAACCAAAGTCGGTATCCAATACCCAAGTAGAACCTTGACTTAAAGAAAAATTTATTTCAACCATGAACAAAATAATATTTATAACCAAACTTCACTAAGCTTCTTTGGTTAGCCTCTCGCAAGATGCTTCTCGCAGCTTTCTTTCCAAAGGTCCAAAGCTTATTGCAAAGGAAGCAAACTCCTTTGCTATCCAAATCGCTTTTGTTCTTATTATCCTTTATTTTGCCTTTCTATTTACCTTCTTTGAATCTTTCTTCTTTCGTAAGATCCTTTAGCCCCTACCAAGAAGACTTGGTCTTTCTTGGTTGAAAGTGACTCTCAACATTTTTCAACATGTTAAGAAAATCAAAGTGAGGTGATATCTAGCTTGTTCATATGAAAAAAATTCACAACAATTGTGAAAGGAGTCCGGAGTGAGGGCAAGATCAAATCTTGCTCAACTCTCCATCCATGACAAAACCAATTGTCCTAATTGATCAATCAAATTGATTATGTTAAGAACTTTTTATCTCAGCATTATAGTGCCATTGGCCATTCTAGATCTAAGAGCTCCTTAGATATCTCGATATCTATCACCCCCACTTTCTCACCATCAACTACTTGATGTGCGGGAATATAGTAGGAGCATCCATAGTTTCATGTCGACGTCAAGCTCAGTACTCATGGATGCGAGCATGATGCATCGAGCCAATCAGGCATCATCTTGCCACTTTCTAAAAGTAGCAATCTCTTCCTCGTAGGCATTGTCTCGCAACCATTGCGAGGATAGGCGACATGACATAAGATAGCTTTTTAGCCATGAGAACTATTCTCAAATTCCTTAACCAATCCGCTTTATTTGGCCCCAAGTTAATTTAGCATCTAATATGCTTCGCAGTTGATAGTAATTTTAGACATTGTAAAATTTCAGAAATGAATTTGTAATTAACAACATTTTAACATACATTCTTTTATTAATTACCAAAATAAATTAGGTCTTGTTTTAAATTGGTATCTCCCACTATTTTCTTCAAACTATATTACCTCACTTATATAGTTCTAAAAAATCTAATTAAAGATTTGCTAGTGAGAATAAGGATCCCATTTCAAATGTATATAGCCTTGTGGTGACACAACAAACTATATATAAATAAATAGGTAGACAACTTTTGTCAATTACATCAACTATGCAACTCCTTTTATTTTGCCTCTTTGATTATTTTGATCAAGTGGTGGCACATCCTAATCAAAATTATCCAAGTTAAGTCCGACCTAGCACTCCATATATTCAAAAAGAAAATATCATCCTTGTGGTGACACAACAAAACAATATTGTTCAATTTTCTTTATAAGCATCAAATGTGATAAATTAACATCTTAAATACTTAATACTTGCCTTGTGGTGACACAACAAACTCATATTAAATATTTAATACTACTATTAATTTTATCATGCTAGAAGGCTTACGCTCGATATTCCAAATATCTTTGAACGCTTAGGACTTAATATAAAATTTGAGGGTTTTGTTATTAATTTGTCTCATCTTGTTTAGCATATATTTATATATATATATAAAATACGCGTTATATTAATGAACATGCGAAGCATGTTTGCATAATATATATATATATAGTATAAGCATGCACATATAGAATACTATATTCTACCCGGATTGATTATGGACTTTTATTCTAGTTTGGTTCACTAGAGCCACCAAGTGAACCAAAAGGTCAAACCCTAGGGGTGCAAGAAATAATATTTAAATATAACTATTACATTTAAACTCTGCTCCATTACAAACGGGTCTTCAAGCGCTCTCTTGCTCTCGATCTCCAATTTTTCAAAATTAATTCTAACTATTCCTATTACAAAACTATTTAAAATAAATAGAAACCTCGATCGCCAGCCGAAGGGAAGTACATAGGAGGAGTTAGAATTTACATTAAGAAAAATTAGAGAAGACGAGGTACGCAGACCCCATTTAATAAAACCCATACATTCATGCATCCAACTAAAATAAAATCCAATCACATTGGTCAATAGTCCATAATCAATCCCATTTATTATCATACACATCACCATATGCATCAATAAATAACATTCATCTTATGAATAATAAACATTTAATATATATATTGATATCATTTAATGGGCAAATTTAGTTAGTATAAAATCTAATTTTGAATTAAAATAAACTCCTTTATTTTAATCCAAATTTAAATCAAAATAAAACTATTTTATTTTAATTTATCCAATTTTGAATAAAATAAACTATTTTATTTTAATCAAAATCTTTAATCAAAATAAACTCCTTTATTTTAATTAATTATGGAATCCAATTCCATGTAAAAAAAAATAACTCCTTTATTAAAGAAAATACGGATTCTTTTTCCTATTCACAAATAAACTCCTTTATTTTGAATAATATGAAATCTTATTTCATATCTAAATAAACTCCTTTATTTAAGAAAATTAGGATTCTCTTTCCTATTCACAAATAAACTCTTTTATTTTTGAATAATATGAAATCTTATTTCATATCTAAATAAACTCCTTTATTTAAGAAAATGGATTCATATAATCCAATTTCAACTCCAATTAGTTATCATGGAATCCAATTCCAACTCTAATTAGTTAAGATGAAATTTAATTTTAATATTAAAATAAACCTTTTTATTTTAAGATTAAAATAAACATTTTATTTTAAAATTAAAATAAACTTTTATTTTAATTATAAAATTATTAAAATATATATTATATATATATAATATATATTATACTATTATATATATATATATATATATATATATATAATATATAAGTATTACATTTAAAAAAAAACGTGCTATATAAATACTTTTTTTTTTTTATGATTACTATATATATATATATATATATATAAAGTATTACATTGAATCCTAGTACTTGAAATCAAAAATTTATAAACAACTTTTACATATATCATATATATATAAAAAAGATACCGTGAATCAAGATATCACGTGTATAAATAAAAAAAAGAATTAAACCGTGAAGAATCAAGATGAGCATATTGAAAAGTAAAACCAGCTACGGAAATCCGAATTGATCATCACGGCTTTTTCTCCTTTTTTTTTTTTAAATTTTATACACTAAATTATGCCCAATTAAATTATTCTAAACACATATCAATATACATATCAAATTATAACAATTAATAATTCGCATAAAGGTTTTGCTCTGATGCCACTGTTAGGTTTGTAATATTCATGAACGCAATCAAATTGCAAAAATAAACGAAAACGTGTAAAATCAGAGTTTAAAAATTTTACAAGCCATATACCCGGATCACCCTTTATGCACAATTATTAATTAAACGAAAAGATAAAGAATAAAATCATACCCTTGAAGATCGAGCTTCCTCGTATAAGTTCACCTCCAAATCTTTTCGCTCAACTCAATCCACCGGTTTTGGTTCCTTCCTTCGATCAACGTTAGCCACCCAAGTGTTTGGCCTCTGAGGTGATCCACCAAGGAAGAAGAAGGATTCAAGAAGATGGGTGGTTGGCTAAACCCTAGTTTTTCTATCTCTATAGAAAAAGGAGCGTACTCTCCAACATTTGAATTATTACGATATTTTGATATCCCCATATAAGACTCTCTTATAAAGATATCAACCCACCTTATAAAATAAGGTATTATTTAATTAAACTCTTTTAATTAAAATGGGCTCCCTAATCTTATTAGGGATAATTAATTAAACTCCTTTAACTAATTTTCCTCCTAATCCTATTAGGAATAAATGAGAGTACTTATATTAAATTAATTCCTAAACTCTTTTAGAAATTAAAATAATAATAATAATTGTAATAATATTAATAAGACTCCTTTTATTAATTTATATTTAATATTTCTAAAATATTAAATAATAATATTAAGCTATTTAATTTATTCTATCACCATAGATTAAATTAAATATACTTAACATATTATTACGATTATGCCATTAACTTCTTAAATAATTATTCTTCCTTTTATGGTGTGACCCTTTAGGTTCTCCATATTAAACCTATTGTTGTGAATAAATCAATTAGAACAATTCTAATCTTATTTAAATAAATAAATTAAACAATTAATTTATTTAAAAAAATAATATTTATTCTACAATAGGATAAGCTTCCCTAACGATCAACGACTTTCCGGATAATATAGATTTCAACATTAATCATAAAAGAACCTTTGAGTAAATAGTTACCGTATAATTCAATCCTTCCACCATACAATGTCCCAATTAAATATAAGACATGGAATTACTTTGTCAAGTCTTATTTTATTTAATTATATGTATTTCGATCTTAAATGCACAACTCCAAATAATGCAAATTAGAAACTCCTTTCTAATTTCATTCTCGCCGCCAAGGACTACCGGGTTGTCATTTATCGAATCACATAGACATTTCTCTTCTTTTTAATAGAAGTGGTAGATTCTTTATCGATCATACATTATCTCCATGTATAACTTATTATACCCAAGCATACCCTTTGATATACCCTAAGGGTCTTAAGGAATAAGTCAAAGTATAACTCATCATACACAAGATACTATGATGATCTCAAGTCCAAGGATCACTTGTACTACTATCACTACAGAATTCCTATCGACAGCAAGTAAAACTCCATTAGGTATTCCTTAGCGAGCCACGCTCAAAGTGAACTTATTCTCTAATAAGCACCTACATACTTGCTTTTAGTGTCTCCACACAAATGATCATGAGATCAATCATCCTCATCCAATGAAAGCAAGCAACGATGTATTAAATCTATCCGGATTCACTAATCCCCAATTTAGTAATCCAATGATTGGGAACTATTTTAGTTTTAAGCTTTCTAAGAATTTAGATCTCATTAGAATGATCATCATCATTATTCTAAAAGCATTGCTTAAAACTATGGGTTTATCACATATTATAAAACAAAGATCATTAGATAATTAAAAGCCTTTAATAAATTAATACTTTTTTTAATAAATGAATAATAAGATTGTTACAAAGTATATGCTTTATCATCAAACATGATCGGCTTGTGTGAATACTACTTTCAAAATCTTGTCCCAAGCTTATCCTTCAAACCTTTTTTTCACATAAGTTGGACAACCCTTATCTTAACATACTAAAGATTAGGAATCCTCCCGTCCATAACTTTTATGGAGTCTTGAAATTTGGATTTTGAGGTTACCTTTTCATAGATATGCAACCATTTCTAGGACATGATCCTGAAGGATACTTTGGAATGTCTCAAAATAATTATGGACCGTACTATGTCCAACAAGGTACGATTTTTCCTTTTAGATACATCAATCAATTATTACGTATCGATGATGTCATTATTATGAGAAAACCATTTGAGATGATCTAGAAACTTATTGCTCAAGTATTTATTCCTTGATCTAATCAAAGAATCTTAATACTTTGTCAATTTGTTTCACTTCTGAATTCTTTGAACCATTCAAATAATTCACACTTGTATTTCAACAAATACATACATTCAACTCTTTGAATGATCATCTCCTTTTCTTATACTAGTTTGTTCAATTTACAAAATAATTTTTCACGTAAGTCAAGTATACAAAATCCATTAAGTAATCTTTCAGTTCTATACAAAACATTATTATTATAAATAGAACAACAATTGTTCTTAATTATAATACCAAAGATTTCATTGTCCAACAATAAAATGGAAATAATATTTTTAACAAGAACTGAATACAATAACAACTTATCGACTTAATAGATTTGCCTCGTAGGCATTGCTAAAACTATAAGTTTCTATGGCTAATATGGCAACCTCTGCTTCATTTCCCACATACATAGATTACTTAAATTTGTTTAGCTTTCTACTTACGCTTGGTCCCTTCATAAATCTATATTTATGATAACCAAAGTCGGTATCCAATACCCAAGTAGAACCTCGACTTAAAGAAAAATTTATTTTAAATCATGAACAAATTTGTATTATAACCAAACTTCACTAAGCTTTCTTTGGTTAGCCTCTGCAAGATGCTTCTCGCAGCTTTCTTTCCAAAGGTCCAGTGCTTATTGCGAGTGGAAGCAAACTCCTTTGCTATCCGTGACGCTTTTGTTCTTATTATCCTTTGTTTATGCCTTTCTATTTACCTTCTTTGAATCGCTCTTCTTTCGTAAGATCCTTTGGCCCCTACCAAGAAGACTTGATCTTTCTTGGTTGAAAGTGACTCTCAACATTTTTCAATATGTTAAGCAAATCGGAGAGTCGATATCTAGCTTGTTTATATGAAAAATTCACAACAATTATGAAAGGAGTCCGGAGTGAGTGCAAGATCAAATCTTGCTCAACTCTCCATCCATGACAAAACCATTGTCCTAATTGATCAATCAAATTGATTATGTTAAGAACTTTTTTATTCAGTATCTATAGTTGGCCATTCTAGATCGGAAGAGCTCCTTAGATATCTCGATATCTATCGGCCCCACTTTCCTCACCATCAACTACTTGATGTGCAGGAATATAGTAGAGCATCCATAGTTTCATGCCGATGTCAAGCTCAAGTACTCATGGATGCGAGCATGATGCATCGAGCCAATCAGATCATCTTGCCACTTTCTAAAAGTAGCAATCTCTTCCTCGAGAGGCATTGTCGCAACCATTGCGGGGATAGGCGATTAAGGACATAAGATAGCTTTTCAAATATAAGAAACTATTCTCAAATTTCTTAACCAATCCGCTTAATTCTGGCCTCGTTAATTTAGCATCTAATATGCTTCACAGTGATAGTAATTTTAGACATTGTAAAATTTTGTAAATGAATTTATAATTAACAATATTTTAACATACATTCTTTTATTAATTACCAAAATAAATTAGGTCTTGTTTTAAATTGGTATCTCCCACTATTTTCTTCAAACTATATTACCCTCACTTATATAGTTCAGCAAAATCTAATTAAAGATTTGCTAGTGAGAATAAGGATCCCATTTCAAATGTATATAGCCTTGTGGTGACACAACAAACTATATATAAATAAATAGGTAGACAACTTTTGTCAATTACATCAACTATGCAACTCCTTTTATTTTGCCTCTTTGATTATTTTGATCAAGTGGTGGCACATCCGAATCAAAATTATCCAAGTTAAGTCCGACTCTAGCACTCCATATATTCAAAAAGAAAAATATCATCCTTGTGGTGACACAACAAAACAATATTGTTCAATTTTCTTTATAAGCATCAAATGTGATAAATTAACATCTTAAATACTTAATACTTGCCTTGTGGTGACACAACAAACTCATATTAAATATTTAATACTCTATTAATTTTATCATGCTAGAAGGCTACGCTCGATATTCCAAATATCTTTGAACGCTTAGGACTTAATATAAAATTTGAGGGTTTGTTATTAATTTGTCTCATCTTGTTTAGCGGCATGCATATATATATATATAAAATACGCGTATATTAATGAACATGCGAAGCATGTTTGCATAATATATATATATATATATATATATAATAGCATGCACATATAGAATACTATATTCTACCCTGATTGATTATGGACTTTTATTCTAGTTTGGTTCACTAGAGCCACCAAGTGAACCAAAAAGTCAAACCCTAGGGGTGCAAGAAATAATATTTAAATATAACTATTACATTTAAACTCCTGCTCCATTACAAACGGGTCTTCAAGCGCTCCTTGTTCCTTGATCTCCAATTCTTCAAAATTAATTCTAACTATTCCTATTACAAAACTATTTAAAATAAATAGAAACCTTGATCGAGTCAAGGGAAGTACATAGAGGAGATAGAATTTACATTAAGAAAAATTAGAGAAGACGAGGTACGCAGAATCCCCATTTAATAAAACCCATACATTCATGCATCCAACTAAAATAAAATTCAATCACATCGGTCAATTGTCCATAATCAATCTCATTTATTATCATATATATCACCATACGCATCAATAAATAACATTCATCTCGATGAATAATAAACATTCAATATATATATTGATATCATTTAATGGGCAAATTTAGTTAGTATAAAATCTAATTTTGAATCAAAATAAACTCCTTTATTTTAATCCAAATTTAAATCAAAATAAAACTATTTTATTTTAATTTATCCAATTTTGAATAAAATAAAATATTTTATTTTAATCAAAATTTTAATCAAAATAAACTCCTTTATTTTAATTAATTATGGAATCCAATTCCATATGTAAAAAAAAATTATTAAAGGAAACACGAATTTCTTTTCCTATTCACAAATAAACTCCTTTATTTTGAATAATATGAAATCTTATTTCATATTTAAATAAACTCCTTTATTTAAGAAAACATGGATTCTCTTTCCTATTCACAAATAAACTCTTTTATTTTGAATAATATGAAATCTTATTTCATATCTAAATAAACTCCTTTATTTAAGGATATTAGGATTCTCTTTCCTATTCACAAATAAACTCTTTTATTTTTAGAAAACATGGAATCCTAATTTTAAAATTAAAATATTTTTTTTAATATTAAAATAAACCTTTTATTTTAAGATTAAAATAAATTTTTTATTTTAATTATAAAATAATTAAAAAATAATATATATTATAACATAATATATTATAATATATAAATAATCATACTACTTATCATTCACGTTATTTCTCACCAAGTTAACAAAATCAAGTGACTTTACGGAAACTTGTTAACAATTTTATATATATATATATATATATATATATATATAATATATATTAAACTATCCCACCGAAAGCTTCCAAGTTCCCTGATTACATCCAATATTAACATGCATATGATCATAATTTCCCTCGAATATACAATCCCAAAGATCTTATTTTTATTTTCGAAAAGTCCTCACCAATTTGACTAATCAAATCAAAGATCCACGTGGTTTTTAGACCTTGTAATCAGTATTCATTCGTGATAAATTTCTTTCCTTTTTTTTTTTTTTAATAAATTTTATACAACAAATTATGCCCAATTAAATTGTTCTAAACATATATCAATATACATATCAAATTAAAATAATTAATAATTTGCATAAAGGTTTGGCTCTGATGCCACTGTTAGGTTTGTAATATTCAAGAACGCAATCAAATTGCATAAATAAGCTTTAAACGTAAAATCGAGTTTAAAAATTTTTACAAACCATATACCCGGATCACCCTTTATGCACAATTATTAATTAAACGAAAAAGATGAATAAGAAACATACCCTTGAAGATCCGAGCTTCCTCAGGTACAAGTTCACCTCCAATCCTTTTCGCTCAACTTGATCCACACGGGTTTGGTTCCTTCCTTTGATCAACGTTAGCCACCCAAGTGTTTGGCCTCTGAGGTGATCCACCAAGGAAGAAGAAGGATTCAAGAAGATGGGTGGTTGGCTAAACCCTAGTTTTTCTATCTCTATAGAAAAGAGCGTACTCTCAACCATTGGAATTATTACGTCGTCCTAATATCCGATATAAGACTCCTCTTATAAAGATATCAAGTAACCCTATTAAAATAAGATATTATTTAATTAAACCCTTTTTTTAATTAAAGGGCTCCCTAATCTTATTAGGGATAATTAATTAAACTCCTTTAACTAATTTTCCTTCCTAATCCAATTAGGAATAAATGAGAGTACTTATATTAAATTAATTCCTAAACTCTTTTAGAAATTAAAATAATAATAATAATTGTAATAATATTAATAAGACTCCTCTTATTAATTTATATTTAATATTTCTAAAATATTAAATAATAAATATTAAGCTATTTAATTTATTCTATCACCATAGATTAAATTAAATATACTTAACATATTATTACGATTATGCCATTAACTTCTTAAATAATTATTCTTCCTTTTATGGTGTGACCCTTTAGGTTCTCCATATTAAACCTGGTTGTGAATAAATCAATTAGAACAATTCTAATCTTATTTAAATAAATAAATTAAATAATTAATTTATTTAAATAAATAATATTTATTCTACAATAGGATAAACCTCCCTAATGATCAACGACTTTCCGTATAATATAGATTTCAACATTAATCATAAAAGAACCTTTGAGTAAATAGTTACCGTACAATTCAATCCTTCCACCATACAATGTCCCAATTAAATATAAGACATGGAATTACTTTGTCAAGTCTTATTTTATTTAATTATATGTATTTCGATCCTTAAATGCACAACTCCAAATAATGCAAATTAGAAACTCCTTTCTAATTTCATTCTCGCCATGCCAAGGACTACTTGGGTTGTCATTTATCGAATCACATAGGACATTTCTCTTCTTTTATTAGAAGTGGTAGATTCTTTATCGATCATATATTATCTCCATGTACAACTTATTATACCCAAGCATACCCTTTGATATACCCTAAGGGTCTTAAGGAATAAGTCAAAGTATAACTCATCATACACAAGATACTATGATGATCTCAAGTCCAAGGATCACTTGTACTACTATCACTACAGAATTCCTATCGACAGCAAGTAAAACTCCATTAGGTATTCCTTAGCGAGCCACGCTCAATGAACTTATTCTCTAATAAGCACCTGCATACTTGCTTTAGTGTCTCCACACAAATGATCATGAGATCAATCATCCTCATCCAATGAAAGCAAGCAACGTATGTACCAATCTATCCGGATTCACTAATCCCAATTTAGTAATCCAACGATTGGGAACTATTTTAGTTTTAAGCTTTCTAAGAATTTAGATCTCATTAGAATGATCATCATCATTATTCTAAAAGCATTGCTTAAAACTATGGGTTTATCACATATTATAAAACAGCATCATGTTGATAATTAAAAGCCTTTAATAAATAAATACTTTTTATTAATAAATGAATAAGATTGTTACAAAGTATATGCTTTATCATCAAATATGATTGGCTTGTGTGCATACTACTTTCACTTATGGGACTCAATTCTGAATTACGAAGGCCGAGTTATCAGCGTGTAGGCAAAATTAACCAACACTTAAGCAAAAAGTCTAAAAAGGGGCCAAAACAAGCCTCTCGGCTTATCGTAAATAACACGCAAAAACGCATATACATAGCATCGCGTAGGTATTAGGCATGCGTTATAACTTATGAGACTCGATTCCGACTTACGGAGGCCGAGTTATCAGCCCGTAGGCAAAACTGACCAACACTTAGGCAAAAAGTCAAAAAAGAGGCCAAAACTAGCCTCGGCCGTTGTAATGACACGCAAACACATACATAGCATCGCGTAGGTATTAGGCACGCATTATAACTTACGGGACTCGATTCTGACTTACGGGGGCCGAGTTATCAGCCCGTAGGCAAAACTGACCAACACTTAGGCAAAAAGTCAAAAAAGAGGCCAAAACTCGCCTCGACCGTTGTAACGATAGGCAAAGTCTTACATAGCACCGTGTAGGTATTAGGCATGCGTTACAACTTACGGGACTCGATTCCGACTTACGGAGGCCGAGTTATCGCCGTAGGCAAAACTGACCAACACTTAGCTAAAAAGTCAAAAAAGAGGCCAAAACCCGCCTCGGCTGTCAAAACGATACGAAAACACATACATAGAACCACGTAGGTATTAGGCATGCGTTACAACTTACGGGACTTGATTCCGACTTACGGAGACCGAGTTATCAGCCCGTAGGCAAAACTGACCAACACTTAGGTAAAATGTTAAAAAAGAGGCCAAAACCCGCTTCAGTCATCGTAACGATACGCAAACATATACATAGCACCGCGTTGGTATTAGGCATACATTACAACTTACGTGACTCAATTTCGACATACGGAGGCCGAGTTATCAGCCCGTAGGCAAAACTGACCAACACTTAGGCAAAAAGTCGAAAAAAGGCCAAAACCAACCTCGGCCGTCGTAACAACACGCAAAGACATACATAGCACTACATGGGTATTAAGCACGCCTTATAACTTACGGGACTCAATTTTGACTTACGAGGCCGAAGTTATCGTACCAGTAAAAAAAATCGAACAACATTTAGGTAAAAAGTCAAAAAGAGGCCAAAACATTCCTACCCGTCAGAATGACATAAAAAACACATACATAGTACCGCGTATGTATTAGGCATGCGTTACAACTTACGGACTCGATTCTGACATACGTAGACCGAGTTATTAGCCCGTATGCAAAATTGACCAACACTTAGGTAAAAAGTTAAAAAAGAGGCCAAAACCCGCATCAGCCATTGTAATGACACGCAAATACATGCATAGCACCGCGTAGGTATTAGACACGCGTTATAACTTACAAGACTCATTTCCGACTTACGGAGGCCGAGTTATCAGCCCGTAGGCAAAACTGACCAACATTTGGGGAAAAGTCAAAAAAAAGGCCAAAATCCACCTCGGCCGTTGTAATGATACGAAACTCGTACATAGCACCGCGTAGGTATTAGGCACGCTACATACTTACGGACTCGATTCTCGATTTACGGAGGACGAAGTTATCGTACCCGTAGTAGGCAAAACTAACTAACATTTAGGTAAAAAGTCAAAAAAGAAGCCAAAACCCGCCTCGACCATCGTAATGATACGAAAACACATACATAGCACCGCATAGGTATTAGGCATGCATAACAACTTACGGGACTCGATTCCGACATACGGAGGCCGAGTTATCAGTTCGTAGGCAAAACTGACCAACACTTAGGCAAAAAGTCAAAAAAGAGGCCAAAACCAACCTCGGCCGTCGTAACAACACGCAAAGACATACATAGCACTGCATGGGTATTAGGCACGCGTTATAACTTACGGGACTCAATTCTGACTTACGGAGGCCGAGTTATCAGCCTGTAAGCAAAACTGAACAACATTTAGGTAAAAAGTCAAAAAAGAGGCCAAAACATGCCTCGACCGTCGTAACGACATAAAAACATATACATAGTACTGCTTATGTATTAGGCATGTGTTACAACTTACGGGACATGATTCTGACATACGTAGACCGAGTTATTAGCCCGTATTCAAAATTGACCAACACTTAGGTAAAAAGTTAAAAAAGAGGCCAAAACCCGTATCGGCCATTGTAACGACACACAAATACATGCATAGCACCGCGTAGGTATTAGGCACGCGTTACAACTTACGGGACTCAATTCCGACTTATGGAGGCCGAGTTATCAACCCGTAGGCAAAACCGACCAACATTTGGGGAAAAAGTCAAAAAAGGCCAAAATCCACCTCGGCCGTTGTAATGATACGGAAACTCGTACAACTTACGGGACTCGATTCCGACATACGGAGGCCGAGTTATCAGCCCGTAGGGAAAACTGACAAACACTTAGGCAAAAATTTTCTTCTACAAAGTTGTAGAGAATGGAATTTCCTATGGTAAGGACATGTGGTTCGAATTTTTCTGATAAAAGGGCTATTTATTATGAATTATTGAAGTTCCGAAGTTCCGAAATAATTGATTTTTGAAAGTTTTAAATAATTATTTTAAGAAAAATGTTTTTTTTGTTTTGGTGGACATCATTAACATGTGCAAGTGCTGAATTCAAATGTCTAGAGGTGGGCTAAGGAAAATTTTATAAATATATTAATATTTTATTAAATTTTCTGCTTTGGTGTTCTAAGCATTTTCCTATAAATAGGGTGCTTAGGTTAGAATTGAAAATCACACCAGAAACAAGTTTTCTCTCTCTTTCTCTCTCTATATATTGAGCGTATTCTTGTGAGTATTTTAATACTTTGAGTGTTGCTATACGGTGCAAGTTTAAGTCATAGCCTATATCCTGTTTTTTCACTAGAAGTATTATTCTTTCGAGGTAAGGGATGTTATTTTTTCAGAATGATGTTATTCTTTCAATATCATTATGCCAAAATATTGATCCAAGTTTTTATCAAATTTGGAACTTTTGGTGTCTGGTTACTATTCACGATACTCAAGACTATTCACGATACTGACACTATTCACGAATATGGCACTATTCACAGAAAATTAAATTTTTGTTTTTGTCCAAAATATCTATTATGGATACTAGCTTTGATTGTATCCATGTTTTGATCATTCTTGAATTTTACTCCACTATGATTATTATTGAGGTATTTTTGGACATGGATAAACCGAATTACGAATCCTTAATCCTTAATCCTTGTCTTTTGTTTCACCGGATTCGCTTTTTAAAAATATTTTTCATCATCCTCACCCTAAATGATGATAAACATCAATATCTTTGGCATGTAGTGCAAAGATGGTTGATTTTCTTATGAATATCTTTGGCCCGTAGTGCAAAGATGAACAGGTGTTGAGATGAACATGACCAACCGATGAATATCTTTGGCCCTGTAATGCAAAGATGAATATTTGATTGAAGATGTATATTGATTGATGTTACAGGATAAAATATTGATGATGGACTTTTAAATTCATAGATACTAGTAGATTTCATTCTCTACGTAACTATTCTATGAATTATTATTTTCCCACTGCGAATATTGATCTGAAATTTGTTGTCTATTGTATTCTATCGATTTTTCCTCGCTGAGGACTAACGATAATTTGTTCTATATTATCTTAGTCATAATATTCTTTACTCGGGCTAGTTGAGCTCACCCTTTTCCTTGTTGTTCCATTTTTCTTCTCGTGAGGCGAGAATGTAAGCGAGTACGAGCTCTGGGTGTGGAATGATGGTTCTAGAAAGTTGTCTTAGTAGTCCTCACCGCTTTTGTATAATAAAGTTTCAATAATTGTAATGAGGACTTATTTGGTTATGGATATTGTCTAGAAGACAATATTTGTATTTAAACTCACGCTTTTATGATGTATTAATAAAGTTGTAGTTGTTTACGTACTCATGTATTTTGATGACTCGTAATGTGTGTTGATATACCTATTTTGGGGCGCCACAATTATAACTCACAATATTTAACAATCGTGTCGCTCTCAAGAAAGAGGGGCTTTCCGATAAGGATTTCTCCTATCATGCCAAGAATTAGATTATCTAACCTCTTCTTGACAGAACTTCTAGACATTGTCAATATTACAAATAATAATATGAATAACTTTGTCGTCTCAATTATTGATTTAATAATATAACATATTATGCAGATGATACCGTGACAATAATTGAATCAATAATATGAGAGATATGATGCAGCAATTACTGTGACAATAATTAAATATAATTGAGTGACTTCTTACGTAAGCATCAATAATCAATACCGTGTGCTACTATGCAACCACGCGTATTACTGTACTTTTACTACCGAGTAGTTCAACAGTTTTAACGGTAACACTTTCGCCGTTATTTTTATAAAATGACAATTCTGTCGTTTTCTAACTACGGCAATACTTCCATTGTTCGGTCCACCAATGATTGTGTCGTCGTACGGATATTCCCGACAAAAAGAATATTCCCCGACCAAACGAATATTTTATAATATTTGCTTACTTTGCAAATATTTTCACATATCACCCTTAACTTTAATCTTTTATCAATTTAACCATTTATGAAATAAAATAATAATTATAAGAAAATTGAATACTTTCATTTCATAAAATTCGGGGTCTTATCTTTTATTAAAAATGATGTTAATTTAATATTTTTTTTAGGATGTTTAAATCTTGATTTTTATAATTAATGATAAATGATGTTGTGTTTGATATTTTTCTGTTTAGGATGTTTAATTAATATGTATGGTTTAAACTTTAAATTGTGATTAGTGATGAGTAAATATTCAATTTTTTCTTTATTTTTATAAAGAATTTAAACAAATTTTTTATTAGTCTTTCTGAAGAACGAATCCTATTATTTTCTATTTTCTCAAATGTTAAGAATTGTATAGTAATTTATTGCCAACGTAAATACTCCCTCTGTCCCAAATTAATTGCTCAGTTTTGACTTTTTAAATTCAAATTGACCATTTTTAAAACTATTTTTTTTACTATTTTTGCTAAAATATAGGTGAAGAGATTATAACCAAAAGAAAGTATATACAATTTATTACTAACCCCAATTTTTATAATTTTAGAAATATATTTATATATGCTTAATTATTAATTTTAAAAATAGTCAATTTGACTTAAAAAAAGTCAAACTCGAGCAATTAATTTGGGACTGAGGAGGAGTATATTATTTTATTAATACAAGGAAAAGAATGAAAGGAGTTAAAACCTAAAAGTGAATGGAATCTGTTCTCGCCTAACCTAAACCCTACGCCGCTTCATCGCCTCCTCGCTGCCACCACCACCACCACCACCGGCATTCAGATTCGTGTGTGTGCCAAAAAATATCCGCCACCGAGACAGACAAATAGCTCAGATTCTCCTCCAAAGAAAACTGTATCCCATCCTCGTGGATGTCTCGTGATTAGACTGGCAAAATCGCCCAAGCTCATGGGGCCGGCCACCCTTTACCATTAAAAAGTGGGCTATGGGCTTCATTTTTTTAGCCCATTAAAATTTGGGCCTTTTCGCCCTACCAAATTTGGCCCTACCCAATGATGATCACCATGGGCGCCCTACCACCTTTGACATTTTAAAAAATCCTTATTCTGATTTCTGGCTTCTGGGCTAAGTGGCTACTGAGTAGGCTAACCCTTACGGCCTTACCCTTACGCCTTATGCCCTTATTCTAGATTTCAATTTTCAGATCTAGACTTCTACACTTCTACTGTACTGATAAAAGTGAGAAGTGAGAGACAGACGAGATCGACAGAGAGAGTGAGAGACAACGATCGATCGACACTGCTACAGCTAGCTTCAACAGAGAGAGTGAGAGGCGAGATCGATCGACACTGCTACAGGCGAGATCGACACTGCTACAGTTCGGTTCTTCCCTACAGGTAGCTTCTTCTTCTCACCACTTCGATCGATCGACACTGCTATGTTCTGTTTTTGTTTTTACTTTTTAGTTTGTTTTGGCTTTCTGCTACACTTCTGTTTTTGTTTTCAGTATGTTTTCAGTTTGGGGTTACTAAATTTCTTCAATTTTGGTAAAACCCTGCAATTTCGGCAAAGAAGACAAGCAATTTCTGCAATTTCTTTTTTTGATAAAACCCTGAAATCTTTTGTTGGGGTTATTAAATTTCTGCAATTTCTTAATTTTGGGGTATGGATATAACAATGTTTTGCATGTATTTGTTGGCTCCTGCAAGTATTCTATTGTTTTCTTGATTTTTAGTTACTTTGTTGACTAAGCTATGAAATAGTTAATCACAGAAAGCTTATGGATTCAGGTTCTCTTTCAATCATGTATCAAACTATATGTCAAGGTGGTCATGGTTAGGAATTATTTTGTGGTTTTATTTAATCGATCAACTCTTTTTTTCTTTCTTCTACTTTTGTCAATTATTTCGATGATCAATTATTGTTTTTCTCTTAATTTAATATCTTATAATATGATTCCATGCTTTTAGCTTCGCTTTTTTTTCAATTTTCCTTTTTTCTTTTGTTTGAATAATAATTTATTTTATGAAGACATTGAACTTGTTTCCTACTTATTCTTTTGTTTCATCTGATTACTAAGGGATAAGTTAATCAAGAAGCTTTATTTCTTAATCTTACAATCATATGGCTGCTAGGATAGTGATTGGATCTGTACTGGGATTTCTTTTGCTTATTTTACTTGTCCTTGACTCCTTGTTTTGTGAAGAGCCTTCTGTTTCCAGGAATGTTTCCATTTTCTATGCTTCTATGCTCATGGTGAGATTTGCAATTACATTACATTCTTTATAATATGTTGCTTTAAAGAGATTCTAGAATTCTCATTAGCATTCTCAGTAATTCATTCAAATGGTATAGTTTATAATACTCTTTTATCTTTCATTTAAGTTGTTCTTCCTATGATTTTTGATCTAGGGTGAGGACAATGTCAAGTTGTTTTGTGATTTAAGTTCTTACTTCACTTGTGTGTCATAAAAATACGTGAGTTGCATATATCTTTATTTTATGTCAAGGTTAGTGGCATAGTCAGAAGTGGGTAGTTCATTCCATGTATATTGAAATGAAATGTGAAGGTAATTAGTTAAAAATAGTGTGCATGTCGGTTTTTGCTAATGTAAGCTTTAGTGGTTCTCTCTCAGATAGTGATGTAAATCTGAGTGTAGGAATATGATGTTTGAAAATTTTAATTAGAAGGTCACGGTTGTGGCTCTTATTCTGTCTCCCTATGTATGCTTGATTTCATCACCCTAATTCTTCTACCTTCTTCTCTTATCTTTTTGCAAGCAATCCTCTCCAAGTCAGGCCATATAAGGGTACTTTTTAGATGGTAATTCTGTTGCTGCAGATGGGATTGCAATTTGCAAGTATGCATTTGGATGGTGACATGTCAACAGTCAGATGAAATGGATAGTTTTTGTTTGAATTTGTAATTCTGTATTTGTATTTTGGAGCTTATTTCTGTAATTCTGTATTTGCATTTGGATGATACTTGTTGTAATTGCTGCAGAGCTTGTTGTATTTGGATTGTTTTTTGTTTGATTTTTTTGTGATTAACATATTTTTTTTTAAAAAAAATGAAAGAAAAGTTCATGGTCGGTGGTAATCCAACCCAACCACCCACACTTACCCACTTAGTTTCATTTCAAAAATGGGGCCTTTGGCCTTTTGGCTTCATTAATAATGCCCAAATTACCGATGGTCTTACTGTTTGGGGCCAAATTTCAACCGCTTGCAGTCTATCTGTGATTTAAATTCTGTATCAATCGGCATTTTGATTGCCATTTTTCTTTTGGGAATATTTAAATTTTTTAATGCATCTTTATATATATTTGTCTGACGGCGTAAATTTTGTTAAATTCTATATATCTATGTAGCTACACAGATGGCTTATATCCATTATTGTAGAAACATAATCCGGCAGAGCTTTGATCGGGTATTGCATCACCCAACATTATTTGCTGGGCAGGGTGTTAGATACAGAAAGTTGGAAGTGATTCTTACAACTGTGAGTTACTCATTTTGCAATTTATTAGGTCTCCCCTTTGTTATCTTATTGAGCAGTTTAGTTGGAAATGATAATATAATAATATGGATTACAGACTATAGACAAGCTTGGAAAAGCGGGAGAGACGGTGAAAGTAGCTCCTGGACATTTCATGAACCATCCGATGCCCAAATTGCTTGTCATTCCCAAACATTGACAAGTTTGCCCATCTCATCGACGAAAGCAAAGACAAGGTTCTATTTTTGTTGATGCTTATTGTGTGTGTATACATGAATATATATGTAGATAATTATTATTATCCTAACGTGGTATCTCTTAAATTGTACCTTGGAGTGTTTGACAACAGTGTATGAGAGTTTTCATATCGCACCATCATCCTTTGTTATGGCTTTTTGTGTGACCTCGAGAGGTCAGTGTGTATCGAGCTAGGCACATGGATATATGCCTAGCTTGCATATACTTGTTTAGATGATTAGCATGCTAGAGCCACTTGTTTATATATATATATATATATATATATATATATATGTGTGTGTGTGTGTGTGTGTGTGTGTGTGTGTGTGCACATGTGTGTGTATTGGGGAAATTTGAAATTAGAAACTTGTTTCGACTATTTATAAATTCATTCAGTTGACAGTGAGGCAAATTTACTAATTTGAAGTGTTTCAAATGATTAACCTTCAATGTTTCAATTGGTAGTGAGTCTAGTAACCTCTGTTGACCTTAATGTTTCTGCCTTTATTGCTCTTTCTCTCTCCCCCTCTCTTTTACGCATGCAAACATATTGCAAACGAATGGTCAATAGAATATTTAATGTGGACCATCTCAATGCAGAAGGCATCCGACTGTTTGACATTAATTTTTGTTCTTAAATCCTACCTTTGGGTGTGTATTGCAAATTGTTGTTTGCATATTTGTCTAAATTCATTCTACATAGGTATTGCTTAGCTTATTTCTTCATTTTTATGAGAATTTTAATGTCTGATGGAAGTTACTGCTGCGCTATCCCTTTCCCAACATTATTGCTGCTATTTTTTCTCCTCCACTTGTATACAGTACGCTTGTTATGAACTTTTGATACCATCTTGACTCACCTTAATCATACACTTGACATGAACTTTTTAATCATTCTTTATACACTGAATCTATGTTTACCACTTTCTTTCATTAGATTTACCAACCTAAGGAGGTTGAAGAGGTTAAAGTTGTTCACAAGATGGAGGAAGATATAACCAAAGAATATCGATGCAATGAAGAAAGCGTCCCGACAATGCTAAGCTGGTTGGTCTTCTATATAGAAGCTTTTGATTGCTATTGTTTTTGGGCGGGTGTGACATGTTGGAGATTTCTATGATTCTTAGATAATTATATATTTCATTTTGATACTAATTTGACCTTGATCATCTTGAGTTTGAATTTCATAGATGGGTGAAGCATTTTATATACATGGTGACTTGCATTATTAAATGATTGGCATCAAACCTTTCTTCATATTGCTACTTATCAATCAAAAATAAGACAACTTTATCAAAGTTGAAATAAAAATATTTGATGCCTAGTTGCTGTTCAAATTCAAAAGTTGGGTGTAGAAGCATACAAGGAAAATCTCACAATCAAAAAGTTCAGGAGCATGAGATCTGACTGAATTAATTTAATTATAACTGTTTGTCTTTAAGAGTGCTACCTATTTTTTGCTTCAGTAAACTTGTTATGCTTCTTCAACAAGCATTGAATTTATGCTACCTGCTGACATTTTGTCAAGGTTCTGAGAAGGTTCATCAAGGTTGACAATGAATTGCGCGAACCAGTGACAAAAGATGAAATCGTTGCTGAGGTATGTTCTGCGTTTTTTCTTTGTTGGCTTTTTATCGTTGGTCATCTTCTTGATGAGGTTTGTTAGTTTTTTTTTTTTTTTTGATTGATTTATCGACTTGGTGTCCGAATTTGTTATCTGTTGGGTATTGTTTTTAAACATTTTTCCTTTTCCTTTTTCTCTCTCTCTCTATATATATATATATATATATATATATATATATATATATATATATATAACTCTCTCCGTTTAAGGGTTAAATATAGTTCTGTCCCTCGAAGTATCACCCAACTTACACAAACGACCCTAAATTATAAAAACTAATAATAGCAACGTCCAAGTACATGTAAGTAAAAGTGATCCTCCGACCATAACTTTGGTTTAATGTCGACGTGTTACGATTTTAACACTTTTAATGTATTTAAAGTCAATTTAATTGTGTTTTCTTATATAGAACAATCCATTTAAATAGTATAAGCATGTATATACTACTTAAGATAAATAAAATTCACTACAAATTATCACACTACACATAAATAATTAATCTCATTAATTAAATTTAATAATTTACTCAAATAAAGTAGTTAACTCCACTAATAATTAACTAAACAAAATAATTAACTCTACTAATTAACTAAACAAAATAATAAACTCTACTAATTAACTTAAATAAAATAACTAACTCAATTAATTAATTCAAATAAAATAATTAACTCAAATCATTCAAGTAAAATAATCAAAGTTAATTATTTTATTTAAATTAATTAATGTGATTAATTTTTTTCACTCACACACATTACCAAAGATAGTAATGTATAGTGAATAAAATAATTAACTTCAAGGGACATAAGTGTATTTAATTCTTGTTTTTAATACATTTAGTTTTTTTTTTTTTCCCTCTCTCTCTATATATATATGTATAATATATATTACTCTTTCCGTTCCAAATTATATGATCATTATTGACTTTTGAAAATCAATTTGAGACATTTTCAAACTCAAAATTGAGGTGACTCATTAAAAATTATGAAACAATAAAACTTACAATGAGTAATACTTTTTAAATAGTTTATAATATTCATCATTATATTGATTAATATTAAAAGAATCTATGTCAACTTTGCGTTAAAAATCTCTAAAGTTGACTTTAAAAAGTTAACAATAATCAAATAATACGGAACGGAGGGAGTATATCATACTTTCATAGAGAATAGGTAAAAACTATCTGTGTGGTGGTAATGGTGATTACCATGGCACTAGTGATGTAAGTTTTGGCAATAGCTGCTTAGAAGGGCACACATTTTCTTCAATGGAAACTCCTTTTGCTTCAACTAGATAGAAAATTTATGATTTATTTTGAGTGAAATTAATTCCAACTTCAGTAGGTAATAGAGTTTGGTATTAATTGTTTCCCTCATCCTTCCTTATCTGTTTTATTTTCTGGAACAAACAAAAATTATTGCTATTTTGTTGCTAGAAATTTTAGACGTATAAACCAAAATATGTCAGTTGTAGGGAATGACCAATTAATCTCTCCTGTATAAACATTCTTTTAGTTTTACTTTGTTTGCAAGTGAAAATATGAGAATGATACAGAAATGGAATGTGAAAGTTGTATCTTGATATCGAGACCAAGGAACCAGTCTCATCATCTGTGAGACTGGTTTTACATATATAACATATGAGAATTAGGGCCGATATACACATTTTGCTCTTAAGTTGGGAGTTCAACACTGAAAGGCTTATGCCATTTAGCCTGCTTAACTGTGGTCCTTCAACCTCATTGGTTAAGTTCATGACAATATATGTATTTAAGTGTCTTAATTAATCCCAAAAGCTAAAAAAAGGAGCAAGTTCCAAGCAAGTGGTGGGGAGGATAGAGGAACAACCTTCTCAATTCTCTTGCCATTCTGATGTAAAAGTGGGCATTAGGTGTTGGATTTATATTGTATTTTGGATATATAAAACATTGACCTTGCTAAGTTTTGTGAAGAGTTGAGATGTTGTGTCTAAAGTTCTGTTTTGGCAAGTAATGCACCAAAGTGGAAAAAGGGCCTGCACTGCAACCCATGGATTCTGGTGAAATTTTTTGTTGTTGCAATTCAATGAAAAATGTTGCTTTAACATGATAATGGTGGAGCTGGCCAGTATATTGTATCAGGATAATTTACGTGTTGATTTTTCTCACTTTTTAGGTAATATACAAATTTCTTTTTTTGTGTCGTCGTGGCAAGGCAACTCTCTCTCTATGCGCATTGAGCCTGAAAACTTACATTTGCCAACTCCTTTGCCATCTTTGGGAGAGTTTGAGGTGCCGCTCCGCTTACCAAAGTCCATTCCTTTGCCAGAAGGGAAGGTTCAGTGGACACTTGATGTTAAAATCCGCAGAAAATGAATGAAGGGTTTCCTATTGGAAGTGGACACTATTACCCAAAATGCTTCAGGGATGACAATTTTTGGCCTTACAATTGAGAATTATTTGTAGTACTGAATCTAAGTCTGTCTAGTGTTGAACCCAGCAACAATATAACTACTTGATCTTATTTTGTAGACCAGAGATGGATTCTGGTAATGTGAGAAGTTTGTTTTTGTTTTTTACCCTTTTTCTTGCTACTTGTAAAGTAATAAAATGGGATTTATCTGAATTCTGTTGGTCGTTATTTTCATACTTTGGAGTTTGGGTGACAGAATCATGTGCATGTTTCATACTTTGAACCTTAGGCTAATGACTTATAAGGGAGTCTATTATGCATTTGATATTCAAACGTCCAAGGCACTTGTTTTGCGGTTGTTGTCAAGGGACCTACTGATGACTTAGAAAGGAGTCTATTACTCACGCATTGGTACTTGAATAAGCCTATTCGATTGCTACTTGCTGGTAGAGGTGGCAAACGGGCGGGCCAGGGGCGGGCCGGACCGAGCGCGGGCGGGCCAACGGTGGGCCGGGCCAAAAAAGCCCAGGTTTTGGCAGGTCGAAAATGTTAGGCTGTGTCTTGATTGGGGTTGGTCCGGCCTACCACATGAACTTCTTCACCTATTTTTTTTTGGTAACATTTTGCTACACCAAAAATAGTAATAATAATAAATATTAAAAATAATAAAATAATTTATAATAAACAATAATTCTAATTACCTACATTAACTACATACATCAAAGACGTGAAAAAAGACGAGAATGTTTTGAAGTTTCTTGATTCAGTGAACACCTATCTAATCCTTATGGATTCATTATCTTCAAAACTTCGTCAGGTAAATATTTATTAATTATGTCAATTAAATATTTGATACCTTTCTCGAAAATCTATGAATCCGCTAACTAATATTATGTTTTAGTTTATGATTTGTCTGCTCATGATCATATCAGTTCCTTGGATCATCTTGATTTGGGATTTCGGATCATAAACTAGTTCATTTAAATATTGTATATATGATGTGTTTCATAAACCTACCTGCTTGATGGGTTTTCAATTTATGTAATATGATTCATGATGTTTTTTTTTAAATTCATATAATATTTTGATTAACAGCCACATCAATTAAGAAATTTCAAACTACAATTATTATTTACTACAACTATAATAATTAAAAATATATTTTTATATTGAAGATTGCATTAAAAATAAATAGTTGTTGTAGCTCAGTTGGTTTGAACTCTTATTTATTTACTTACAAGTCTTGTGTTCAAGCCTCATAACCCACAAGTAGCAACATTTTTTTTTTTAAAAAAAAAATCACTGGTCAGCATGGCATGGCCTTCACTCAGTCGGGCCAAAAACGGCCCAGATTTCATGGGCTAAAAATCACAACCAAAGCCCACCAAATGGCGGGCAAGGCAGTACATTTCCACCATGGGCATGGGCCATCTTTGCCAGGTCTACTTGCTGGGGAATATGTTTTGCAAGTGCAAAATTGAACAGTGATATTAAGAATTGCCATTTTTAAGCTATTGATACTTCTAACATTTTACCATCATAGTTTCTATTACTCCTATTTTGAGCGAAGTTGGATGGTTTGTTCATTTGTTCTATAAAAAAATTATAAATTAATCTCAAGCTCCTCAAATTTTTAAGGCACTAATGTTTGCCCCAAGTGTGTGTAAATTTATTTACACATAAAACCACAAACATGTATATATGGACATGATCCATAATCGGATCCTTATAACTAATTTCAAAGCGGTTCATTCACTAATCGAACAAAGGTAAAATCGGAACCCCAATTCGTGGAGGAGTTCTAAACGGTGTAATGAAACCTCAATCTGCACTTTAATATAGGAGAATTCGCAGTTTAGTTCAGTGAATGGATGCCCACCAAGTCAATATGCAAAAATACCATCTTTTTAAAAGTAATACTGTCGCACAATTAAACTGTGGATTGGAGATATTTTAAAATTGGTTGAATTCTTCTCTGTTTCCAACAAAGTAATCCTCGTTTCCACAATTAAACTACGGATTGGATAGATTTTTTTTACATCAAATTGACCGGAATCCTTCTTTATCTGTTTTCAACAAAGTGATCAACAAATCTCCGTTATTAGTCTACACATTAACTACCCATTTTTCTTAATTTACTAAACTTTTATATGGATTCAGTAATACTTACAAAGTACTCCCTCAGTTCCTAAATATCTGACTTTTAGGATTAGGGCTGAGCATTCGATTATTAACCGAACCGAATAAGCTATTCGGTTATAACCGAAAACCAAAATTCTCCTATTTTAAGTATCCGAATTACACCCCGAGATACAAGATAACCGAATAACCGAATTAGTTATTGGGTTAAAAACCGAATTTAGTAGTTTCCTGTTTAAACTTTTGCAATCACTGCCAACGAATTGACATATGAATAGATTGAATTCAGTGAGAAAATGATGGACATATGAATAGATTGAATTCAGTGAGAAAATGATGCAGGTTTATTATAATCCAAAAAGATCAAAAGTAAAGGAATTGATAAGTACCAGTAAGTAAGATGAAGAAAATAAGTAAAGGAGCAAGACTAAGTCTGTGACGCCCCCAAAATAGGTATACATCACTTATTCTGAGTCGCCAAATACATGGTATAGAAAATAACTTCAACTTTCATTATTACAATTGTCGTGCAAAACACGACAACACATATACTGTGAGTTTAAATACAAATATTGTCTTCTAGACAGTATTCAAACTCAAATAAGTCCTCATTATAATTATTGATACATTATTTTATAAAAACAGTGAGGACTACTAAAACAACCTCCTAGAACCATTATTCCATACCCCGACTAGTATCCGCTACATTCTCGCCTCTTGAGAAGAAAAATGGAACAAAAAGGAAAATGGTGAGCTCAACTAGCCCAATAAAGAACATTATGACTAAGATAATATAGAACAAATTATCGTTAGTCCTCAACAGGAAAAAATCTGATAGAATATAATAGACAACAAGTTTTAGATCAATATTCGCAGCGGAAATAACAATTCATTAGAAGAGTTAAGTAGAGAATGAAATCTACTATCTTCTATGATTTTAAAGTTCATCATCAATATTTTATCCCTGTGACATCAATCAGTATATATCTTGAATCAAATACTCATATTTGCAATACGACCAAAATATTCAATCGTATTCCCAGTTGGTCATGTTCATCTCAACACCTATTCATCATCAGACTACACGTGCCAAAAAGATATTCATCATGTAATCGTTCATCTTTGCAATACATACCAAAGATATTCAGTTATATCACCATTTAGGACTGAGAATGATGAAAATAATTTAAAGAAAACGAATCCAGTGAGATAAAAGGACAAGGTTTAAGGAATCGTACTTTAGTTTATCCAAGTTCAAAAATACTCCATAATAAACCATTGCGGAGTAAAATTCAAGAATGAAGATCAAAACATGGATACAATCAAAGCTAGTAATCATAATAAACAACTTGGACAAATAAAAAAATTTAATTTTTTTCGTGAATAATGTCGATATGTGAATATTAACCTCGACACAAAAAAGACAAGAATTTCACAATAAAAATCTTACCAATATTCCGGCATAATGATATTGAAAGAAATAATATCATTTATAAAAAAATAACATTCCTTACCTCAAAAGAATAGTACTTCTGGCTGGAATATCAAATATAATGCTGAAGGAAACTTGCACCATATAGCAACACTCAAAGTATCAAAATACTCACAAAAATACGCTCGATAATATAGAGAGAAAACTTCAGTTTATCGTGTGATTTTCAATTCTAACCTAAGCACCCTATTTATAGGAAAATGCTTAGAACACCAAAGCAGAAAATTTAATAAAATAATAATATATTTTTAAAAAAAAATTACGCCCACCTTAGAAATCAATTCAAAGATTTTGCAACAACAAGTGGCCCCCACCAATCATAACAAAAACGCTTTTTTCTTTAAAAAATATTTAAAACTTCAAAAATAAATTATTTCGAACTTCAATAATTTATAATAAATAGCCCTTTATCAGAAAAATTCGAATCCTATGTTCATTCCATAGGAAATTCAATTCTCTACAACTTTGTAAGTTTAAGTTTTTTAAATTTCAAGCAAAAATTGACCGAAATTCACATACGGACGTATTTACAGGCTATAATCAAATTTCAGCTAAAAATGGGGCCCACCAACATGTTTAACATGTTTTTAGCATTTATTGTAACAAAAAATACTCTTCCTCCTCATTTATTCATATATCACATATTCTTTGTAAAAATATCACCATTATTATATTATTGTAATATAATAATATATTTAAATAAATTATTTTATCATAGAAGATAAAATATCAATTTTTAACAATTGTCACTTTTCTAAAAATTCCTCCATTTATATCCACATAAATAAATATTTTTCTTATCATATAAATCAATAATTAATTATTCACAAATAATATTATAGAATCACAATATATAATCGACAACCAAAGTAAAAGACCCCAACTTATTATAAATGAAATTGAATTTCCTCTATTTATTATTTTGAAATAGTAAGGGTTGATTTGATTAATGTGGTTAGTTATGGGTAAAATGCAAAAATTTTCAAATAAGCAAGTGGTTATAAAATATTCATTGTTTTTGGAATATTCGTTTGGTCGTGGAATATTCTTACCGTCGGGAATATTCGTATTTGATGGCGCAAACCTTGTGTGGGCCCCCATAACGAAAAGCGATTGGATGAAGAAAACGACAAATATAAGTTGTTTATAAATGACGGCGTAGTTGTTACCGTTAATACTGTTGAAATACTCAGTGTTTAAAACACAGTAGCACACGGTATTGCACCAATTATTGATTCTTACGTAAGAAGGCACTACTCAATAATTGTTACAGTAATTATTGCTCAAAGATTTTATTTTATTGATTCAATAATTGTCATGCGTTGATATTTTATATTACTGTTGTTTCAATAATTGTCACTACACATTATTTTCCATTATCGGAGCAATAATTCATATTATCTGAATAATATTATTAGATAACATTATTGCCAATGTCTAGAAAGTTCTGTCTAAGGAGAGGTTTGGTCATCTAATTGCGCGCCAGTAAGGAGAAATCCTTATTGGAAAGTCCCCTCTTTCCTGGGAACTGCCTAGTTGTCAGTATTGTGATTCTGTAATATTATTTGTGAATAATTAATTATTGATTTATATGATGAGGAAAATATTGATTTTATGTGGATATAGATGGAGAAAAGTTTTAATGTGACAATTGTTGAAAATTAATATTTTATCTATTTCTGATAAAGTAGTTCATTTAAATATATTATTATATTTTAATAATATAATAATGGTGATATTTTTACAATGAATGTGGGATATATGAGTATATGAGGAGGAAGAGTATTTTTGTTGCATTAAATGATAAACACATGTTTTGTGTGTTTGGACCCCATTTCTTGACCGAAATTTGATTATAAATTTGTAAAATCGTCTGCTTGTGGATTTCAAATAATTTCGTTTGAATTTGGAAAAACTTTCTTCTGCAAAGTTGTAGATAATGGAATTTCCTATGAAAATGGCATGAGGTTCAATTTTTCTCGATAAAAGGGCTATTTTATTATGATTATCAAGCTTTGAAGTTCAAATAATTGATTTTTGGAAGTTTTAATTGTTTTATTTAAGAAAAACATTTTTGTGAGTTGGTGGCTGATTATTTTGACCAAAGAAGGCTGCTAAGGAAATTAAGAAAAATATATTAATATTTTATTAAATTTTCTGCTTTGGTGTTCTAAGCATTTTCCTATAAATAGGGTGCTTAGGTTAGAATTGAAAATCACACCAGAAACTGAAGTTTTCTCTCTCTTTCTCTCTCTATATTATCGAGCGTATTATTGTGAGTATTTTAAGACTTTGAGTGTTGATATACGGTGCAAGTTTAAGTCATAGCCTATATCCGGTGTTTCAACTAGAAGTACTGTCTTTACGAGGTAAGGGATGTTATTTTTTTCGTAATGATGTTATTCTTTCAATATCATTATGCCAAAATATTGATCTGAACTTTTTATCAAATTTGAAACTTTTTGGTGTCGGGGTTACTATTCACATATACGACACTATTCACGTATACGGCATTATTCACGAATACGGCACTATCAATAGAAAAATTAAACTTTCGTTTTTGTCCAAAATATCTATTATGGATATTAGCATTGATTGTATCCATATTTTGATCATTCTTGAATTTTACTCCACTATGATTATTATTGAGGTATTTTTGGACATGGATAAAACAAATTACGAATTTTTAATCCTTAATCCTTGTCTTTTGTTTCACTGGATTCATTTTTTTAAAATATTTTTCATCATCCTCACCCTAAATGATGATGTTATCAATATCTTCGGCCCAGAGTAAAAGATGGTTGATTTTTTCTTATAAATATCTTTGCCCAGAGTGCAAAAGATAAACAAGTGTTGAGATGAACACGACCAATCGATGAATATCTTTGGCTCAGAGTGCAAAGATGAATATTTGATTCAAGATGTATATCGATTGATGTTACAGGATAAAATATCGATGATGGACTTTTAAATTCATAGATAATAGTAGATTTCATTCTCTACGTAAACTCTTCTATGAATTATTATTTCCGCTACGAATAATATTGATCTCAAAACTTGTTGTCTATCAGGTTACAACTTGTGGGACTCTATTCCGATTTTCTGGAGGTCGACTTATCGGCCTCGTAGGCAAAACCGACTAACACTTAGACAAAAAGTCAAAAAGAGGCCAAAACCCGCCTCGCCTTCTTCATAATGACACGCAAACACGCATATAGCACCGCGTGAGGTATTAGGCATGCGTTAAACATATGGGACTCGATTCCGACTTACATAGGCCGAAAGTTATCGTACCAGTAGGCAAAACTGACCAACACTTTGGCAAAAAGTCAAAAAAGTGTCCAAAACCTGCCTCGGCCATTGTAACAATACGCAAACTTGTATATATAGCACAACAGAGGTATTAGGAACGCTACAACTTACGGAATTCATTTTCGACATACGGAGGCTGAGTTATCACCAGTAGGCAAAATCGACCAATACTTAGGCAAAAAGTTAAAAAAGAGGCCAAAACCCGTCTCGGTCGTCATAATGACACACAAACACATACATAGCACTACGTAGGTATTAGACACGCGTAACAACTTATGGAACTCGATTCCAACTTACGGAGGCCGAAAGTTACAAATTTAGAGCAAAACCGACCAACAATTATGCAAAATGTCAAAAAAGAGGCCAAAACCCGCCTCGGCCGTCGTAACAACATGCAAACATAGTACCGCATAGGTATTCGGCACGCGTTACAACTTACGGGACGCGATTCCAACTTACAGAGGCCGAGTTATCAGCCCGTAGTCAAAAATGACTAACACTTAGGCAAAAAGTCAAAAAAGAGGCCAAAACCCACCTCGGCCGTCGTAACAACACGTAAACACATACATAGCACCGCGTAGGTACTAGGCACACGTTACAACTTACGGGACTAATTTTCGACTTACGGAGGCCGAGTTATCAGTCCGTAGGCAAAACTCGCCAACACTTAGGCAAAAAGTCAAAAAAGAGGCCAAAACTCGCTCGACCGTCAGAATAACACGCAAAACACATACATAGCACAATGTAGATATTAGGCACGCTTATAATATATGTTACTCGATTCAGACTTACGGAGGCCGAGTATTAGCCCGTAGGCAAAACTGACCAACACTTAGGTAAAAAGTTAAAAAAGAGGCCAAAACCCAACTTGGCCATTGTAACGACACGAAAACACATGCATAGTACCGCATAGGTATTAGGCACACGTTAAAACTTACGGGACTCGATTCCAACTTACGTAGGCCGAGTTAATAGCCCGTAGGCAAAACTGACCAACACTTAGGTAAAAAATTAAAAAAGAGGCTAAAACCCGCCTCGGCCGTCGTAATGTCACGCAAACTCGTACATAGTACCGCGTAGGTATTAGGCATGCGTTACAACTTACGGAACTCGATTCGACTCGACTTACTTGAGGCCGAAAGTATCGTACCCAGAGGCAAAACCGACCAACACTTAGGTAAAAAAAGTCAAAAAGCTACCAAAACCCGCCTCGACCATCGTAACGATACGCAAACACATGTATAGCACCGCGTAGGTATTAGGCATGCATTACAACTTACGGGACCCAATTTCGACATACGAGGCCGAGTTATCAGCCCGTAGGCAAAACTGACCAACACTTAGGTAAAAAGTCAAAAAGATGCCAAAACCCACCTCGGCCGTCGGAACAACACGCAAATACATACATTAGCATCGCATGGGTATTAGGCACGCTAAGATAACTTACGGACTCAATTCGACTTACGAGACCGAAAGTATCGGTCAGTAAGCAAAACCGAACAACATTTAGGTAAAAAAGTCAAAAAGAGGCCAAAACCCGCCTCCCAGAACGAATGACACGCAAAACACATACATAGCAATCGCCAGTAGGTATTAGGCACTCGTTATAACTTACGGACTCAATTCGACTTACGGAGGCCGAAGTTATCGTACCCAGGCAAAACCGACCAACACTTAGGCAAAAAGTCAAAAAGAGGCCAAAACCCGCCTACCGTCAGAATAACACGCAAACACGCATATAGTACCACAGAGGTATTAGGCGCAGTTACAAAACTTACGGACCCGATTCAGACTTACGGAGGCCGAAAGTTATCACCAGTAGGCAAAACGACCAACACTTAGGTAAAAAGTTAAAAAGAGGCCAAAACCGCCTTCGGCCATCAGAATAACATTAAAAAACACATATATAGTACCGCGTGTAGGTATTAGGCACGCTAAAAACTTACGGACTCGATTCCAAATTACGGAGGCCGAAAGTATCACCAGTAGGCAAACCGACCAACACTTAGGTAAAAAGTCAAAAAGAGGCCAAAACCCGCCTCGGCCGTCAGAACGACACGCAAACACACACATATATCACAGGTAGGTATTAGGCACGCGCTACTTACGGACTCGATTCTCGATTTACGGAGACCGAAAGTTATCAACTCGTAAGCAAAAACTCGACCAACACTTAGGTAAAAAGTCAAAAAGAGGCCAAAACCCGCCTCGACCATCATCAAACGACACGCAAACACATACATAGCACCGCAGTAGTATATATATGCATGCATTATAACTTACGGACACTCGATTTCGACATACGGAGGTCAAGTATCACCAGTAGGCAAACCGACCAACACTTAGGCAAAAAGTCAAAAAGAGGCCAAAACCCACCTCTACCATCAGAATAACACGCAAAAATACATACATAGCACCGCATGGGTATTAGGCACGCGCTATAACTTACGGACTCAATTCGACTTACTTGAGGCCGAAGTTATCACCAGTAGCAAAAACCGAACAACATTTAGGTAAAAAGTCAAAAAGAGGCCAAAACCCGCCTCGACCGTCAGAATTTACACGCAAACACATACATAGCAGCACCGCTGTAGGTATTAGACACTCTTTATAACTTACGGACTCGATTCTCGACTTACGGAGGTCGAAAGAGTTATCACCAGAGGCAAAAAACTCGACAACACTTAGGTAGAAAGTCAAAAAAGAGGCCAAAACCCGCCTCGACCGTCAGAATAAACACGCACACACATACATAGCACATCATCTCCAGTATTAGGCACGTGTTATAACTTACGGACTCAATTCTAACTTACGGGCCGGCCAAGTTATCACCAGTAGGTAAAAAACTGTCGACCAACACTTAGGCAAAAAGTCAAAAAGAGGCCAAAACCCGCCTCTACAAAGTTATCATCAAAAAACACACAAAAAAAGTAAAAACATAGCACCGTAGGTAGGGCATTAGTGTTAGAACTTACATGACTCGATTCCGACTTACAGAGGAGGAAAGTTATCACCCCGTAGACAAAACCGACCAACACTTAAGCAAAATGTCAAAAAAGGCCAAAACCCGCTTCTACCGTCAGAATAACAAGCAAAACACATATATAGTACCGCAGGTAGGTATTAGGCACGCATGCTACATAAACTTACGGACTCGATTCCAACATACGGAGGCCGAAAGTTATCACCAGAGGCAAAACCGAACCAACACTTAGGCAAAAAGTCAAAAAGAGGCCAAAACATGCCTCGACCGTCAGAATGACACGCAAAACACATGCATAGCACCGCAGTAGTAGGTATTAGGCATGTGCTACAAACTTACGGACTCGATTCCGACATACGTGAGGCCGAAAGTTATCACCAGTAGGCAAAATCGACCAACACTTAGGTAAAAAGTCAAAAAAAGGCCAAAACACGCCTCGACCATTCAGAATGACACGCAAACACATATATAGCACCGCAGTAGGTATTAAGCACGCATTATAACTTACTTACCGACTCGACTCATTCGACTTACTTGGAGGCCGAAAGTTATCACAGTAGGCAAAACCGACCAACACTTAGGGAAAAAGTCAAAAAGAGCCAAAACCCACCTTCTACCGTCGTCAGAATGACACGCAAAACACGTACATAGCACACGCCAGATATTAGGCACGCACGTTACACCTTACGGACTCGATTCTCGACTTACGAAGGCGAAAGTTATCGTACCAGTAGGCAAAACTCACCAACACTTAGGCAAAAAATCAAAAAGAGGCCAAAACTCGCCTCTACCGTCAGAATAACACTAAAAAAACTAGTATATAGCAGCACCAGTAGGTATTAGGCACGCTATATAACTTACGGGACTCGATTCGACTTTACGGAGGCCGAAAGTTATCACCAGTAGGCAAAACTAACCAACACTTAGGTAAAAAGTCAAAAAGAGGCCAAAACCCCTCTACCGTCAGAATTTACACGCAAACACATACATAGCACCGCAGTAGGTATTAGGCATATATGCTATAACTTACGGACTCGATTCCAACTTACGGAGAGGTCGAAAGTTATCACCCAGTAGCAAAAAAACCGACCAACACTTAGGCAAAAAGTCAAAAAGAGGCCAAAACCACCTCGACCGTCAGAATGACACGCAAACACATACATAGAACCGCCGTAGGTATTAGGCATGTATTATACAACTTACTTATATGGTCTTGATTCGACTTACGGAGGTCGAAAGTTATCACCCACTTGTAGGCAAAACCGAACAACACTTAGGCAGTAAAAAGTCAAAAAGAGGCCAAAACCAACTCTACCGTCAGTAATATACGCAAACACATACATATAGCAACACGCGTGTATATTAGGCACGCTACATATAACTTACGGGACTCGATTCCGACATACGGAGGTCGAAAGCTATCACCCCAGTAGGGCAAACCGACCAACACTTAGGCAAAAGTCAAAAAAGAGGCCAAAACTCACCCTCTACCGTCAGAATAACACACAAAAAACACATACATAATACCGCATGGGTATTAGGCATGCGCTATAACTTACGGACTCAATTCCGACTTACGGAGAGGCCGAAAGTTATCACCCAGTAGGCAAAACAAAACAACACTTAGGTAAAAAGTCAAAAAGAGGCCAAAACCCGCCTACCATCAGTAACATAACACGCAAACACATACATAGCACCGCTGTAGGGTATTAGGCACGCATTACAACTTACGAGACTCGATTCCAACTTACTTGAGGCCGAAAGTTATCACCTACCAGGCAAAACTCGCCAACACTTAGGCAAAAAGTCAAAAAGAGGCCAAAACCCGCCTCTACCGTCAGAATAACACGCACGCACACACACATATATATAGCACAACGTAGGTATTAGGCACGTGTTACAACTTACGGACTCAATTTAACTTACGGAGGCCGAAAGTATCATCACCAGAGGTAAAATCGACCAACACTTAGGCAAAAAGTCAAAAAGAGGCCAAACCCGCCTCGGCGCATCGTCAGAAGACACGCAAATACACATAACATAGCACCGCAGTAGGTATTAGGCACGCAGTTAGAACTTACGGGACTCGATTCCGACTTACAGAGAGGCCGAAAGTTATCACCAGTAGGCAAAACCGACCAACACTTAGGCAAAAAGTCAAAAAGAGGCCAAAACCCACCCTACCGTCAGAATAACAAGCAAAAACACGCATATAGTACCGCATAGGTATTAGGCATGCGTTATAACTTACTTACGGACTCGATTCCAACAAACGGAGGCCGAAGTTATCACCAGAGGCAAAAACGAACAACACTTAGGCAAAAAGTCAAAAAAAGAGGCCAAAACCCACCTCGACCGTCAGAATAACACACATACACACATACATAGCACCGCATGGGGTATTAGGCACGCTGCTTATAACTTAGGAGACTCTAATTCGACTTACGAGGGCGAAGTTATCAACCCGTAGAGAAAACCGACAAACACTTAGGCAAAAAGTCAAAAAAAGAGGCCAAAACATGCCTCTACCGTCAGAAAATGACACACAAAACATACATAGCATAGCCAGTAGGTATTAGGCACGCTGCAAACTTACGGACTCGATTCCACATACGAGGGCCGAAGTTATCACCCAGGCAAAATCGACCAACACTTAGGTAAAAAGTAAAAAAGAGGCCAAAACCCGCCTCGACCATCAGAATGACACATGCAAACGCATGCATATAGACCGCTGTGAGGTATTAGGCACGCTGTTATAACTTACGGACTCAATTCCAACTTACGGAGGCCGAAAGTTATCACCTCAGAGGGCAAAACCGACCAACACTTAGGGAAAAAGTCAAAAAGAGGCCAAAACCCATCTCTACCGTCAGAATGACACGCAAACAATACATATATAGCACCGCACCAGTAGGTATTAGGCACGCATGTTACAACTTACGGACTCGATTCTCGACTTACGGAGGCCGAAAGTTATCACCAGTAGACAAACCGACCACCAACACTTAGGCAAAAAATCAAAAAGAGGCCAAAACTCGCCTCGACCGTCAGAAACGACACGCAAACACAGTATATAGCACCACGAGTAGGTATTAGGCACGCTAACTACAACTTACGGACTCGATTTCGACTTACGGAGGCCGAAAGATCACCACCAGATAAAACTAACCAACACTTAGGTAAAAGTTAAAAAGAGGCCAAAACCCACCTCTACCGTCAGAATACACGCTAAACATACATAGCAATCCACGTAGGTATTAGGCACGCGTTATAACTTACGGACTCGATTCCGACTTACGGAGAGTCGAAAGTTATCACCAGAGGCAAAACCGACCAACACTTAGGCAAAAAGTCAAAAAGAGGCCAAAAAACCCCTCGGCATCAGAATTACACGCAAAACACATACATAGAACCGCAGTGGGGTATTAGGCACGTGTACACAACTTACGGACTCGATTCTCGACTTACGGAGGCCGAAAGTTATCACCCAGAGGCAAAACCGACCAACACTTAGGCAAAAGTCAAAAAAGAGGCCAAAACCACCTTCGACCGTCAGAATAACACGCAAACACGCATATAGCACCACGAGGTATTAGGCACGCATTACAACTTAACGGACTCGATTCCGACATTACGGAGGCCGAAAGCTTATCACCCAGTAGGCAAACCGACCAACACTTAGGCAAAAAAACACTCAAAAGAGGCCAAAACCGCCTTTCTACCATCAGAATAACATGCAAACACATACATACATAGCACCGCAGTAGGTATTAGGCACGCTAAACTTACGGACTCGATTCTCGACTTACGAGGCCGAAAGTTATCACCAGTAGGCAAAACCGACCAACACTTAGGCAAAAAGTCAAAAAGAGGCCAAAACTAGTCTCGACCGTCAGAATAAGACGCAAACATATATATATAGCACCATGTAGGTATTAGGCACGCTACATAACTTACTTTAACTTCGATTCTAACTTACGGAGGCCGAAGTTATCACCCATAGGCAAAACCGACCAACACTTAGGTAAAAAGTCAAAAAGAGGCCAAAATTAGCCTCTACCATCAGAATAATAACACACAAACATATATATAGCACCACGTAGGTATTAGGCACACGCTATAACTTACTTACGGACTCAATTTCGAACTTACTTGAGGTCGAAGTTATCACCAGTAGGCAAAACCGACCAACACTTAGGCAAAAAGTCAAAAAGAGGCCAAAACCACCTCGCCATCAGAATAACACGCAAACACATACATACACATACGAGGTAGGTATTTGCACGCATTAAAACTTACGGGCTCAATTCCACTTTACACGGAGGCCGAAAGTTATCACCTCGTAGGGTAAAACTAACAACACTTAGGCTAAAAAAGTCAAAAAAGAGGCCAAAACTCACCTCACTACAGTCAGAACGATAAACGCAAACACACATACATAGCACCACGAGGTATTAGGCACGCTGTTATAACTTACGGACTCGATTCCTACACTTACTTGAGGCCGAAAGTTATCACCAGTAGGTAAAACCGACCAACACTTAGGCAAAAAGTCAAAAAGAGCCAAAACCACCTCTACCGTCAGAATGACACGCAAAAACACATACATAGCACCGCAGAGGTATTAGGCACGCTATATAACTTACGGACTCGACTCGATTCTCGATACGGAGGCCGAAAGTTATCACCAGTAGGTAAAACCGACCAACACTTAGGCAAAAAGTCAAAAAGAGGCCAAAATTAGCTCACTTGACCGTCAGAATGACACACAAAAACACATACATAGCACCACGTAGGTATTAGGCACGCGTTATAACTTACGGACTCAATTCTCGACTTACGAGGCCGAAGTTATCACCTGTAGGCAAAACCGACCAACACTTAGGCAAAAAGTCAAAAAGAGGCCAAAACCCGCCTCCGACATTCAGAATGACACGCAAACACGATATATAGCACCGCGTGAAGGTATTAGGCACGCAGTTATAACTTACGGACTCAATTCCGACTTACTACGGAGGTCGAAAGTTATCACCTGTAGGCAAAACGAACCAACACTTAGGCAAAAAGTCAAAAAGAGGCCAAAACCCGCCTCTACCGTCAGAATAAAACGCAAAACACATACATAGCACCGCTGTAGGTATTAGGCACGCTACAAACTTACGGACTCGATTCTCGACTTACGGAGGCCGAAAGTTATCACCCCGTAGGCAAACCTAACCAACACTTAGGCAAAAAAGTCAAAAAGAGGCCAAAACACGCCTCAATCATCAGAATAACACGCAAACACATACATAGCACCGCAGTAGGTATTAGGCACGCTGCTATAACTTACGGACTCGATTCTAACTTACGAGGCCGAAAGTTATCACCAGTAGGCAAAACCGACCAACACTTAGGCAAAAAAGTCAAAAAGAGGCCAAAACCACCTTCTACCGTCAGAATACACGCAAACACATACATATAGCACCACAGTAGGTATTAGGCACGCGTTATAACTTACGGGACTCGATTCTCGACTTACGGAGGCCGAAAGTTATCACCAGTAGGCAAAACCGACCAACACTTAGGCAAAAAGTCAAAAAGAGGCCAAAACTCGCCTCACCATCAACGAATAACACGCAAACACGCATATAGTACCGCCAGAGGTATTAGGCACGCATTATAAACTTACGGACTCGATTCCGACTTACGGAGGCCGAAAGTTATCACCAGAGGCAAAACCGACCAACACTTAGGCAAAAAGTCAAAAAGAGGCCAAAACCCGCCTCTACCATCAGAATAACACGCAAACACATATATAGCACCGCGGTATTAGGCACGCGTTACAACTTACGGACTCAATTCGACATTACGGAGGCCGAAGTTATCACCCCAGTAGCAAAAACCGACCAACACTTAGGCAAAAAGTCAAAAAGAGGCCAAAACCCGCCTCTACTCAGCCGTCAGAATGACACACAAACACATACATAGCACCGCTGTAGGTATTAGTGCACGCACTTAGGTACAAAACTTACGGACTCGATTCTCGACTTACGGAGGCCGAAAGTATCATCACCAGAGGCAAACCGACCAACACTTAGGTAAAAAGTCAAAAAGAGGCCAAAACCCGCCTTCTACCGTCAGAATAACACGCAAACACATACATAGCAGCACCGCAGAGGTATTAGGCACGCGCTATAACTTACGGACTCGATTCGACTTACTTGAGGCCGAAGTTATCACCAGTAGCAAAACTAACCAACACTTAGGTAAAAAGTCAAAAAGAGGCCAAAACCCGCCTCGACCGTCAGAATGACATAAAAACATACATATAGTACCGCACAGGTATTAGGCACGCTACATGCTATAACTTACGGACTCGATTCTACACTTACGGAGGCCGAAAGTTATCACCCCGTAGGCAAAATCGACCAACACTTAGGTAAAAAGTCAAAAAGAGGCCAAAACCGCCTCTACCATCATACCAATCAGAATGACACGCAAACACATACACATAGCATAACCGCGTAGGTATTAGGCACGCGTTAAAAAGTTACTTAACGGACTCAATTCCGACTTACGGAGGCCGAAAGTTATCCCAGAGGCAAAACCGACCAACACTTAGGCAAAAGTCAAAAAGAGGCCAAAACCCGCCTCGACCGTCAGAATGATACGCAAACACATACATAGCACCGCACCGCAGTAGGTATTAGGCACATATGCTACAACTTACGGACTCGATTCCAACTTTACGGAGGTCGAAAGTTATCACCCGTAGGCAAAACTAACCAACACTTAGGTAAAAAGTCAAAAAGAGGCCAAAACCCGCCTACGTCGTCAGAATGAACACGCAAACACATACATAGTACCGCAGTAGGTATTAGGTAAAACGCTACAACTTACACGGACTCGATTCGACATACGGAGGTCGAAAGTTATCACCAGTAGGCAAATCGACCAACACTTAGGCAAAAAGTCAAAAAGAGGCCAAAACCCGCCTCACCTCGTAACGATCACGCAAACACACGCATAGCAAAAACCTACTCACAGAATGAGGTACTCAGTACATAGCATGCATACATACGGACTCGATTTCGATAGGAGGTAAAGTTATCGTACCAAGAAGCAAAATCGACCAACACTTAGGTAAAAAGTCAAAAAGATGCCAAACCCACTTACTGAGGCTCCGTCAGAACACACGCATATATTCATACATAATCGCATTATTAGCACACGTTATAATCTCATCGAGAAAAAAAAACTTACCATAGGCCGAAAGTAACTAAGAGGCCGAAAGCAAAATCAAACAACATTTAGGTAAAAAGTCAAAAAGAGGCCAAAACTCCGTCTACACGTATAACGACCTTCACACAAATATATACATAGCACCACATAGGTATTAGGCATTGCTATAACTTACGGACTCAATTCCAACTTACGAGGTCGAAAGTTATCGTACTCGAGGCAAACCGACCAACATATAGGTAAAAGTCAAAAAGAGGCCAAATTCTACCTCGACCGTCAGAATAAAACGCAAACACGAAGACCCCAACTTTTTATAAATAAAGATGAATTTTCTATAAATATTATTTTTGAATATTATGGAATAAATTTGATATAATGTTATAGTTGTGGGTAATATTTATAAATTTTGCAAAGTAAGCAAGTTGTTATAAAATATTCGCTTGGTCTGGGAATATTCTTTTTTTGGGAATATTCGTATTTACTACCAATCATCAGGACCCTACAACTAAGTATTGTCGTAGTTAGAAAACGACAAAATTATCTTTCTATAAAAATAATCTACGAGGTGTTACCGTTAAAACTGCTGAACTACCCTTATAGTAAAAGTACAAGAATACGCTGTGGTCAGATAAGAGAAGACACTAGATTGATTATCGATGCTTACGTGAGAAGTCACTTAGCTATACTCAATTATCACTACAAAATGAATTGTCGATCATATCTCTTATATTATCGATTCAATTATTGTCACAAAGATCATCTCAGTATATGTTATATTATATTATTAATCGAGACGACAAGTTATAAATGATTAATAATTGTTGAAAGATTAAAAATGTGTTGATTAAAAATAAAATGATTTGTGGTAATATTTATTCAATCCTCGATGTATATAAAGAGTCCGCTATGAGACGCTTGTGGTAAGTTTGATTATTTTATGGGGGCCCATATGTCATCATCTAAGAGTCTCTTCACAATAGAATTACCTCTTGTGAATAGTAATACCTAATTAGAATTACCTTCAATAGTAATTACCTTCGTAATAGTATTTACCTTTAATAGTAATTACCTTCTTCAATAGTATTTACCTTCATCAATAGTAATTACCTTCACAATAGTAATTACCCTTCGCAAAGTAGTAGTTTGTCCCTTCAATATTACCAAGAGTTAACCACTTCTTTAACTATTCTTCGCTTCAAAGGTTAATTACCCTTCAACCAATAGTAGTTGTTCTTCAATATTACCAAGAGTCATTTCAATTCTTCATCACAAGTAGCACTCAAGAGCCACCCTCGCTTTTTCTATAAATAGAAAGCTCATTCCTTCATTATTTCACTTTAATTCATCAAACTCTAGAGAGAAAACTATAGAGAGAAGAAGAAGAAAAGTATTCTCGCTACTTCACTTTTCCAATATTCACTTTTCTAAGGTAGAATATTATTTGTCCTACCAAAAGTAAGTAAGGGGTGTTATTCTTTCTTATTCATGAAGAGAACTGTTGTTATTCCATCGCTTATTATTCTCTTGAATAACTCAGATACGCTGGTTTACCCTATACTTGGTGACATTCTTCTATTATTCTCGCTGAACATCCTCGTCTGGTGTTTTACACCCACCGGGTTCCGCTTTTTATTATTATTCTCGCTTGAACATCCTGCTCAGGTGTTTTACACCGCACTTCGGTTCCATTTTTATTATTCCGCTTTTATTATTATTCTCTGTTTTTATATCCCGTCTCCGCTCTGTATTATTTTCTTTAACCGGTTCCATCATTTATTATTCCGCATTTTATTATTATTCGTTGAACATCCTGTCTTGCAGGCTTTTCACCGACCGGTTCCGTTATTTATTATTCTCGTTGAATAACTCGCCTGCAAGGGCCTATCGCATTTACGGTGATTTCTTTTGTTATTCCATTCTTTATTATACCCAAATGGTTAAAACTTTGACTTCTATACTCCATGAAATTAGTAGAATATCCTCGATATTTGCGCTTCATCCAAAGATCTTTTCATGGAAATATTCTTCCGATCATTCTTGAATTTTACTCTACAAAACAAAGATTACGTCGACAATTTGACGTTAATAATTCCTAGATAAAATAATTTTTGAACTTGTTTTATCAATTTTTATATCATTGTCATCATCCTCATGTTTATATTATGTTGAAAGTCATCTCGTATTCTCAGAGTGCATGATGGACTTGGTATGATTACGACCGAGACTATTCTGTAATCATTACGACGTAATGTTACAAATGTTACAAAATGATGTGGTAAAATCCTCAAAGGGACTCTTGTAGAGTATCGATGGACAAAGGGTTGGATTGTTGGTACGATCATGACCATTAATGAATACACAACTATTCTCGCCCGTAGTATGAATAATTGTGGTCGTGATACTAAAGAATATCCTCGTCAGAAAAGTGGGTGTGATTCGATGATGTGAATATTTATTAAAGTCGAGTCTCAAATATAACAAAGTTGATGAAAAACCTTTAAAATCATAAAAGATAGTAGATTTTATTTTCTACTCGACTTTTTAATGGATCATTGTTCCACCGTAGTTAAACTTGATGTTCATTATATTTTATCGCTTAACATCATTGAGAGGCTAATGATAATTTATTCTCGCATTATCTTAGTCATAATATTTCTTATCGAAGCTAGTTGAGCTCACCCTTTCTTTCACCGTTTCTCTTCGTGAAATGAGAATATAGCCGGGACGA
This sequence comes from Panax quinquefolius, assembly GCA_020205615.1. Taxonomy (NCBI): domain Eukaryota; kingdom Viridiplantae; phylum Streptophyta; class Magnoliopsida; order Apiales; family Araliaceae; genus Panax; species Panax quinquefolius. The sequence goes on from CM035164.1 coordinate 109,328,539, forward strand.
GCCTGGGAACCGAGTAATGGTCCGCAGGATAAGATTAGTAGTCCTCACTATTCTCGTGAAATATAGTGTGATAATAATTGTAATGAGGACTCTTTTTGAGTTCAGATAATATCTAGTAGACAATATTTGTATTCAAACTCACAGCTTTATGTCAGATTGCATACCTACGCTTATATTAGTAAGTTGTATTTAAATTCTGCACTACGATCCGACTACCCAAGATGGGTGATGTATACCTAATTTTGGGGGCGCCACAACAGTATTAGAGCTAGGATACGATCCCCGCTAAGATGTGAGAATAGTACTAGAGGGGAGAGACGGGAATACCTTCGCTAGTATTTACCTACCTAAGTTTACGTGCTATTTTATCGGCTCTCACCGTAATATAGAGATAATTTGTTACACGTCAATTAACCTTTTGTTTTGTGGCAAGATTCAAAAAATGACATCCGAGAATGTTGAGAATAAGAAATGGAGCACAAAGCGATCGCCGATTCACCACATATCAATAATCGTGATAATGTGCATCGTGAAGGCGATAATCCTCATGCAAACAACAACACCGACCAAAATGATGAATGATCAAATGTTCAGAGGCTTTATGCAATTTATGCAACAAAGAAAGCGAGAGCGACTCCTCATCCAAAACGTAGGTGGAAACACTCGAAACTCTCAAGGCCACCGCTAAACAATTCAAGGAGCCGACCACCGAGTTTAAGGGAGAGCCAAAACCACTTCTCTGCAAGCATGGATAAAGCAGATTACCAAGATATTTGATGTCTTGGATGCTCCGAGGAGCAAAAGGTTCCCTTTCACGCTTTTATGTCATGCGAAGAGGCAGACATCGTGGAATTCCAGAAACGTACTCAACCTCATTGATCAAGATATCTTGGGAGAAGTTCCAGAGTCGCTCAACGACAAATACTTTCCCGAAAGTATTCGCCATACGAAGGAGGTGGAGTTTATCAAGTTCGAACAAAACAATACGACCGTGTCGCAATACGAGGCAAAATTTATGAGAGTTATCACTATTATATTCCACTGGTGGATAATGAAGAGAGAATGGCGCTAATGTTTTTAAGAGGTTTGAAGTCGAGATACGCCAACATCTTATTTCTCATAAACCGTGTTTGTATTCGTATGTTGTAAATAGGGCTCATAGTGGAGCGCGATAACGAGTCAACGCAACTAAAAGAGAGCAAATTTTAAGAAAATTATAATACCAAATGAGAGTAGTCATCAAGCTTATGACAACAAGCGCGAGGGAATCAACAAGCCGATATGGTAACCACTTCTGGTGGTAATCGTGGCAAAACAATAAGAATGGACATTTCAAGAAAAGGAGATTCAACAATGATGGAAAGACGCCAAGACCAAAGACCCGTTGTTAAGGAAGGAGAAAGACCACCTATCATATGCTTCAAATGCGAGGAGAGGGACACATCACCCAAATCGCGCCACCATGCCATTCCAAAGCATGTTATAATTGTGGAAGAGAAGGTCACTTAGCTCGATTTTGTTGCCATCAAGACAAATTCAACTAGGATGGAGGCACCAAAGGCCGCCCCGTAAAAGTCAAACCCAGAGTCAAAGGGAGAGAAGCTTTGTCAGACTCTCCCAGAGAGCAAGCAAGGAACCCGAATGAGGTCATCACGTAAGCTTATCATAAACTCTAATGAAGTCTATACTTTATTTGATACCGCTTCTACCCATTCTTTTATTTCTCCTACTTGCGCCATCGATTAAATTCGACCGAGAAATTAGACTTTCGACTTATCTCTCGGAAACTCCGCTTGGGAGAAACCTTCATTACATCCAGATCGCTTATAAGTCTTGTTTGGTTCAAATTGCACCTCACATTACCTCGTCGATCTTATTTCATTAAAAATACTTGATTTGACGTGATTCTAGGGATCGATCGTTAACTACTTATCATGCAAAAATCGATTGTTTTCGTAAGTCATAGCTTTCATATTCCTAATCAACCTATTATGCTAATTCAAACGACCAAACCATTAAAATCAATCACTACCATCTCAAGCCATAAAGCTATTCGCTTATTGAAAAACTGGATGTCAAGCTTTCTTAGCTCATGTCACGATTTAAACAAAATACGCCGCTTTTGAACGATATTTCTATTGTTAATAAATTTCCGACGATTCCCAAGAACTTCCCGCCTACCCCCGTAGCGTGAAATTGAATTTTGTATCGACCTCAAACCCTAGACAAAACCTATTTCCAAAGCCCCATATCGAATGGCTCCTATCAAACTTCGTGAGTTAAAGACCCAACCGCAGGAATTGTTGACATCGCTTTATTCGGCCCTAGTACTTCTCCTCGGGTGCTCCTGCTCTATTCGTGAAGAAGAAAGATGGGAGTATGCGATTTTGTATTGATTATCTGGAGTCAATCATGTCACCATCAAAATAGGTATCCATTGCCACGATTGATGACCTCGTTTCGACCAACAGCAAGGAGCCAAATTCTTTTCAAAGATCGATCTTCGTTCCGATATCACCAATCAAGATTAGAACCACCGACATTCCAAAGACGGCTTTAAACCCCAGACGGCATTATGAATTCCTAGTCATGTCCTTTGATCGACTAATGCTCCGCCGCTTTCATGGATATGATGAACCGAGTATTCAAGGAATATTTAGATCACTTTGTGGTCGCCTTTTATCACGACATCCTTATTTATTCCAAAAGCCGTGAAGATCATGAGCAACACTTGAGGTCGACACACCAAAAGCTTCGTGAATATAAGCTTTATGCCAAGTCAAGAAATGCGAAGTTCGCTCAAAGAAGTAGCATTCCTCGGGCACGTGGTATCAAGTCATGGAATATCTGCCAACCCAAAGAAAGATCAAGCTATTCAAAGTCGGGAACAACCTAAATCAAAGACCAAGTACGAGCTTTCTGCTTAATGGGTTATTATCGAGATTCGTGGAAGGATTTTCTCGAATCGCTACTCCATCGACTCAAACTGACTCAAAAGATACAAAGTTCTATTGAGCGAAGAATGTGAGAAGAGTTTTCAAGAACTCAAGAGAGACTTATTTCAAGACTGCTCGACAATACCATCCGCCTTGAGGGATTTGTCATCTACAAAGCGATGCTTCGCAAAGGGTCGGGATGTGTTCTCATGCAACATGGAAAAGTTATAGCCTATGCCTCATGACAACTCAAAGAATATGAGAGGAATTATCCTACTCACGATCTAGAGTCAAGTAAATGTTGTTTTCAGACTTAAAATTTGGAGGCATTACTTGTAGATGGGGAGAAAGTGGAGATCTTTACGATCATAAAAGCCTCAAATATTTCTTCACTCAAAAGGAACTCAACACGCGACAACGACGCTGGGCTTGAACTGCTGAAAGATTATGATCATACCATCCAATACCATCCTCGAAAAGCGAACGTGGTAGCCGACGATCGAGTAGTAAGATCATATGCAAGCACGAAAAGCGTATTGTCAACGCAAAGGCCCATTTTGTGTGACTTGCAAAGGATGGAGATAGAGTTAAAGACCTGTGGACGCATGTGATGATAGCGAGTATACGAGTAGAACCGACTTTAATCGATAAAGTTAAAGTCGCCAAGCTACGCACTGAGCCGATGCGATGAGGAAGAAAGTGCAAGAAGGTGCTACGCCGAAGCAAGAATCGATGAAGAAGGAATACTTTAGAGTCAACTCCGCACTTTTGTGTTCCTAACGACCCCGATTTAAAGTATAATATCATGATGGAGGCGCATAACACACCATTTGCAATCCATCTCGGGAGTACCAAAATGTATCATGATATTCGCCATACATTTTGGTGGAGCAATATGAAGAGAGAGATAGCGCTACTGCTTATCTCAAGGTGTCTAACTTGTCAACGAAGTTAAAGCGAGCATCAAGTACCAAAAGGTCCATCAGAACCACTTGAAATTCCGTAATGGAAGTGGGAGCACATTACCATGGATTTCAAGCACGGCCTTCCTAAGGTTTCTCAAGGCATCGATGCGATTTGGGTCATTGTTGATAGATCGACCAAGTCTCGCTTCATTTCTTACCGATACGAGAAACTTATACACTTGAACGCCTTGCTCAGATGTACATAAACGAGATTGTAAGATCGCATGGTATGCCGCAGATCCATAGTTTCCGATCGAGACCCAAGATTCACTTCACGATTTTGGGTTAGTTTGCAAAAAGCTATGGGCACAGATTTCACGATTTAGCTCTCAAGATATCATCCTCGCATTTTGACGGACAATGGAGAGGACTATTCAAACTCTCAAGATCTATTAAGACTCGTGGTCCTTGATTTCAAGGGAGTCAGACAAGTTCTTACCATCGTGGAGTTTTCCTACAACAACAAAGCTTATCAAGCAAGTATCGCACGGCTCCATTCAAGCGCCAGATGGAAGAAAGTGTCGCTTCTCAAAGATGTCGGGATGAGGTGGGTGAAGCAACGTTGTTGGGACCGAGTTGGTACGTATGACTACTTTAAAAGATTCAAACGATCCGACAACGATAAAAACCTCACAAAATCGATAAAAGAGTTATGCCGATCTTCATCGAAAGGACGGGAATTCGATATAGAGATCATGTGTTGTTAAGAGTCGCTCCATGGAAAGGAGTTACAAGATTTGGAAAGAGAGGAAAACTTAATCCTCGATTCATCTATTCCATTTTAATCCTCGATCGAGTAGGAACTGCGGCCTATAGACTCGCTTTTACCGCCAAATACGTCTCGTGTTCATAACGCTTTTCACATATCCATGTTACGAAATATGTGAAAGACCCGAACCATATTATCGAAGTTAGAACCGATTTAAATAGCTAAGATTTGACGTATGAAGAGGTTCCTGCTCAAATTTTGATAAGAAGGAACATATTCTACGCCCAAGGTTATACCTCAAGTCAAAGTTTTGTGGAGGAACCACGATGTCGAGGAAATGACTGGGAGTTAGAATCAAATGAAATCAAGGTATCCTTACCTCTTCGACATACCGTGTACGCATTCTAATTTCGAGGGCTTAAATTTCATAAGAAGGGAGGTCAGAAGACCCCAACTTTTATAAATAAAGATGAATTTTCTATAAATATTATTTTTGAATATTATGGAATAAATTTGATATAATGTTATAGTCAGGGTAATATTTATAAATTTTGCAAAGTAAGCAAGTTGTTATAAAATATTCGTTTGGCTCGGGAATATTCTTTTGTTTGGGAATATTCGTACGACTACCAATCATCAGGTGGACCCCATTAACTAAGTATTGTCGAGTTAGAAAAACGACAAAATTATCTTTCTATAAAAATAACTATGAGGTGTTACCGTTAAAACCGCTGAACTACCCTAGTAAAAGTAAAAGTACAAAGAATACGCTGGTCGCATAAAGAAGACACTAGATTGATTATCGATGCTTACGTGAGAAGTCACTTAGCTATACTCAATTATCACTACAAGAATTGCGCATCATATCTCTTATATTATCGATTCAATTATCACACAAAGATCATCTCAGATAATATGTTATATTATTAATCGAGACGACAAGTTATAAATGATTAATAATTGTTGAAAGATTAAAAATGTGTCGATTAAAAATAAAATGATTTGTGGTAATATTTATTCAATCCTCGATGTATATAAAGAGTCTCATATGAGACGCTTGTGGTAAGTTTGATTATTTTATGGGGGCCCATATGTCATCATCTAAGAGTCTCTTCACAATAGTAATTACCTTCACACCTTCATAGTAATTTACCTTCGCCAATAGTATCACCTTCACAATAGTATTTACCTTCACAATAGTATTTACCTTCAAATTACCTTACCTTCTTCAATAGTAATTACAATAGTAATTACCTTCAATAGTAATTACCTTCTTCAATAAGAATTACCTTCAATTAATAGTAATTACCTTTACCAATTCGCCAAAATAAGTAGTTGTCCCTTCAATATTACCAAGAGTTAACCGCTTCTTCTGTTCCAAAGGTTAATTACCCTTCAAGAAATAGTAGTTTTCTCTTCAATATTACCAAGAGTCATTTCCACCCTTCATACACTAAAAGAGCCACCCCGCTTTTCTTCTATAAATAGAAAGCTCATTCCTTCATTATTTCTCACTTAATTCATTCAAACTCTAGAGAGAAAGTATACTATAAGAGAGAAAGAAGAAAAGTATTCTCGCTACTTCACTTTTCCAATATTCAGCCTTCAAGGTAGGAATATTATTTGTCAAACCTGTAAGGGTGTTATTCTTCTTATTCATGAAGAGAACTGCTGTTATTCCATTTCTTATTATTCTCGCTGAATAACCTCAGATATGCCAGGCTTACCCTATACTTGGTGACATTCTTCTATTATTCCATTGAACATCCTCGTCTCAGGTGTTTTACACCGACCGGTTCCGCCTTTTTATTATTATTCTGTTGAACATCCTCGCTCAGGTGTTTTACACCGCACCGGGTCCGCTTTTTATTATTCTTTTTTATTATTATCTGCTTAACATCCTCGTCTGTGTTTTACGCCGACCGGGTTCCATCATTTATTATTATTCTGCTTGAACATCCCGTCTGCAGTGCTTCACCGGACCGGTTCCGTTATTATTATTCTCGTTGAATAACTCCGCCTGCGTGGCCTATCGCATTTATGGTGATTTCTTTTGTTATTCCATTCTTTTTATTATACCCAAATAAGTTAAAACTTTGACTTCTATACTCCATGAAATTAGTGGAATATCCTCGATATTTGCGCTTTCATCCAAAGATCTTTTCATGGAAATATTCTTCCGATCATTCTTGAATTTTACTCTACAAAACAAAGATCATGTCGATAATTTGACGTTATTAATTCCCTGATAAAATAATTTTGAACTTGTTTTATCAATTCTTATATCATTGTCATCATCCTCATGTTTATATTATGTTGAAAGTCATCCGTGGCCTCAGAAAGCATGATGATGGACTTGGTATGATTACGACCAGTAGACTATTCTTAATGTTATCACGAAAGTCATCTAATGTTACAAATGATGTGATAAAAACTCATTCTGTAATCGTCAGAAGTGCATCGATGGATAAAATTGTTGGTATGACAAATTTTGGGTATGATCATGACCATTAATGAATACACAACTATTCTCGCCCGTAGTGGCATGAATAATTGTGGTCGTGATACTAAAGAATATCCTCGTCCAAGTGTGTGTGATTCGATGATGTGGAATATTTATTAAAGTCGAGTCTCAAATAACAAAGTTGATGAAAAACCTTTAAATCATAAAAGATAGTAGATTTTATTTTCTACTCGACTTTTTAATGGATCATTGGTTCCTACCGTAGTTAAACTTGATGTTCATTATATTTTATCGCTTAACATCACAGAAAGCTAATGATAATTTATTCTCGCATTATCTTAGTCATAATATTTCTTATCGAGCTAGTTGAGCTCACCCTTTCTTTCACCGTTTTCTTCGTGAAATGAGAATATAGCCGGGACGAGCCCTGGGAACTGAGTAATGGTCCGAGGATAAGATTAGTAGTCCTCACTATTCTGTGAAATAAAGGTGATAATAATTGTAATGAGGACTCTTTTGAGTTTGTATAATATCTAGTAGACAATATTTGTATTCAAACTCACAGCTTTATGTCAGATTGCATACCTATAGTTATATTAGTAAGTCAGATTTAAATTCTATACTACGTATCCGACTACCCAAGACGGGTGATGTATACCTAATTTTCAGAAGAACGACATGCAAACACGCATATATCACCGCTTAGGTATTAGGCACGCTATTACTTTACTTGACTCGATTCTGATTTATCGAGACCGAAAGTTATCACCAGAGGCAAACCGACCATTACTTAGTAAAAAGTCAAAAAGAGGCCAAAACCCGCCTTTAGCCATCGAACGACACGCAAACACACATACATAGCACCGCTGTAGGTATTATGCATGCATTACAACTTACTTGCACTCCAATTTCGACATACGGAGGTCAAGTATCACCAGTAGTAAAACCGACCAACACTTAGGCAAAAGTCAAAAAGAGGCCAAAACCCCACCTCTACCGTCAGAATAACACGCAAATACATACATAGCACTCGCATGGGTATTAGGCATGAGCTTATAACTTACGGAACTCAATTTCGACTTACTTGAGGCCGAAAGTTATCACCGTAACAAAACCGAACAACATTTAGGTAAAAAGTCAAAAAGAGGCCAAAACCCGCCTTCACCATCGTGAATTATTACACGCAAACACATACATAGCACCGCCAGAGGTATTAGACACTGCTATAACTTACGGACTCGATTCTCGACTTACGGAGGTCGAAAGTATCACCAGTAGGCAAAACTCGACAACACTTAGGCAGTAAAAGTCGAAAAGAGGCCAAAACCCGCCGACCAGTCAGAATAACACGCACACACATACATAGCACAACAAGATCTATAGGCACGTGTTATAAATTACGGACTCAATTCTATCTTACGGAGGCCAAGTTATCACCAGTAGGTAAACCGACCAACACTTAGGTAAGAAGTCAAAAAGAGGTCAAAACCCACTTCTACAAGAAAAACACACGCAAAATGAACATAGCACCATGTAGGTATTAGGCACGTAGTTAGAACTTATATGACTCGATTCCGACTTACAGAGAGGCCGAAAGTTATCACCCGTAGGCAAACCGACCCAACACTTAGGCAAAATGTCAAAAAGGCCAAACCCGCCTACCGTCAGAATAACAAAAAGACGCATATAGTACCGCTAGAGGTATTAGGCACGCGCGCTACATAACTTACGGACTCGATTCCACATACGGAGGCCGAGTTATCAGCCCGTAGGCAAAACTGAACAACACTTAGGCAAAAAGTCAAAAAAGAGGCCAAAACATGCCTCGACCGTCGTAACGACACGCAAACACATGCATAGCACCGCAGTATGTATTAGGCATTTGCTACAACTTACGGACTCGATTCCGACATACGAGGACAAGTTGACAAACCAGAGGCAAAATCGACCAACACTTAGGTAAAATGTTAAAAAAAGGCCAAAACACGCCTCGGCCATTGTAATGACATGCAAACACATGCATAGTACCGCGTAGGTATTAAGCACGCATTATAACTTACCTGACTCAATTCCGACTTACGGAGGTCGAAAGTATCACTCAGAAAGCAAACCGACCAACACTTAGGGAAAAGTCAAAAAGAAGCCAAAACCCACCTCTACCGTCAGAATGACACGCAAAACACGTATATAGCAATCACTGCAAAATATTAGGCACGTGTTACACCTTACGGACTCGATTCGACTTACGGAAGGTCGAAAGTTATCACCAGTAGCAAAAACCGACCAACACTTAGGCAAAAATCAAAAGAGGCCAAAACTCGCCTCTACCGTCAGTAACGATACGAAACTAGTATATAACACCACGAGGTATTAGGCACGCTACATAACTTATGGGACTCGATTCGACTTACGGAGGCCGAAAGTTATCACCAGAGACAAAACTAACCAACACTTAGGTAAAAAGTCAAAAAGAGGCCAAAACCCGCCTCTCTACCGTCAGAACGACACGCTAAATACATACATAGCAATCGCTGTAGGTATTAGGCATATGTTATAACTTACGAGACTCGATTCGACATACGGAGGCCGAAAGTTATCACCAGTAGGGCAAAACTAACCAACACTTAGGCAAAAGTCAAAAAGAGGCCAAAACCACCTCTACAATCAGAATTATACACGCAAACACATACATAGAACCGCTGTGGATATTAGGCATGTGTTACAACTTATGGGTCTTGATTCTGACTTACGGAGGCCGAGTTATCAGCCCGTAGGCAAAACCGAACAACACTTAGGCTAAAAGTCGAACAAGAGGCCAAAACCAGCCTCGACCGTCGTAAGGATATGCAAATACGTACATAGCAACACGTAGGTATTAGGCACGCGTTACAACTTAAGGGTCTCGATTCCGACATACGGAGGTCGAGCTATCAACCTGTAGGCAAAACTGACCAACTCTTAGGCAAAAAGAGGCCAAAACTCACCCTCTACCGTCAGAATAACACGCAAAGACATACATAACACCGCATGGGTATTAAGCATGCGTTATAACTTACGGACTCAATTCTCGACTTACGGGCCGAAGTTATCACCCCGTAAACAAAACAAAACAACATTTAGGTAAAAAGTCAAAAAGAGGCTAAAACCCGCCTCTACCGTCAGTCATAACACGCGCAAGACATACATAGCACCGCTGTAGGTATTAGGCACTCAAGCATAAGTTACGAACTCGATTCCGACTTACGGAGGCCGAAAGTTATCACCAGTAGAGCAAAACTCGCCAACACTTAAGCAAAGAGTCAAAAAGAGGCCAAAACCCGCCTCGACCGTCAGAAACAACACACACACACATACATAGCACAACAGAGGTATTAGGCACGCAGTTATAACTTACGGACTCAATTCTAACTTACGGAGGCCGAAAGTTATCACCAGTAGGTAAACCGACCAACACTTAGGCAAAAAGTCAAAAAGAGGCCAAAACCGCGCCTACAATCAGAAAGACACGCAAATATGAACATAGCACCGCAGTAGGTATTAGGCACGTGTAGAACTTACTTGGCTCGATTCTCGACTTACAGAGGCCGAAAGTTATCACCAGCAGGCAAAACCGACCAACACTTAGGCAAAATGTCAAAAAGAGGCCAAAACCCACCTCTACCATCGTGAATAACAAGCAAACACGCATATAGTACCGCTGTAGGTATTAGGCACGCTGCTATAACTTACGGACTCGATTCTCGACAAACGGAGGCCGAAGTTATCACCGCACGCGCAAAATCGAACAACACTTAAGCAAAAAGTCGAAAAAGAGGCCAAAACCCACCTCGGCCATTCAGAATAACACGCTAATACATACATAGCACCACTGCTGGGTATTAGGCACGCTGCTATAACTTAGAGACTCAATTGACTTACATGAGAGAGGTCGAAGTTATCAACCCGTAGGAAAAACTCGCATAATACTTAGGCAAAAAGTAAAAAAGAGGCCAAAACACGCCTCACCGTCAGAATGACACGCAAACACATACATAGACCGCAAGATGTATTAGGTATGTGCTAAACTTACGGACTCGATTTCCACATACGAGGCTGTTGTCATCACCCAGAGGCAAAATCGACCAACACTTAGGTAAAAAGATAAAAAGAGGCCAAACCCGACTCTCGGCATCAGAATGACATGCAAACGCAGTATATAGACCGCTGTAGGTATTAGGCACGCCATTATAACTTACTTAGACTCAATTCCGACTTACGAGGTCGAAATTATCACCAGAGTAAAAATCGACCAACACTTAGGGAAAAAGTCAAAAAGAAGCCAAACCCATCTCTACCGTCAGAATGACACGCAAACACGCATATAACACCAAGTAGGTATTAGGCAAACGCATTACAACTTACGGACTCGATTCTAAAACTTACGAGGCCGAAAGTTATCACCAGAGACAAAACCGACCAATCACTTAGGCAAAAAATCAAAAAGAGGCCAAAACTCGTGATCTACCGTCAAAACGACACGAGAAACTCATATATAGCACCACGTGGGTATTAGGCACGCATATAAACTTACGGACTCGATTTCAACTTACGGAGGGCCGAAAAAGTTATCACCTCAGAATAAAACCGACCAACACTTAGGCAAAAAGTCAAAAAGAGGCCAAAAACCCCTCACGACAGTCAGAATTACACGCAAACACATACATATATACCGCTGTGGGTATTAGGTATATGTTACAACTTACGGGTCTCGATTCGACTTACGGAGGCCGAAAGTTATCACCCGTAGGCAAAACCGAACAACACTTAGGCAAAAAGTCAAACAAGAGGCCAAAACCAAATTTCCGACCGTCAGAATTAATATGCAAACACGCATAGCAAGACCGCTGTGAGGTATTAGGCACGACATAAACTTAAGGGACTCGATTCCACGACATACGAGGCCGAAAGTATCACCACCAGAAAGCAAAATCGACCAACACTTAGGCAAAAGTCAAAAAGAGGCCAAACCCGCTTTCGCCATCAGAACGACGCACGCAAACACACATATGGCACCGCAGAGGTATTTGGGCACGCTATAAACTTACGGACTCGATTCTCGATATACGAAGGCCGAAAGTTATCACCGTAGATAAACCGACCAACACTTAGGGAAAAGTCAAAAAGAGGCCAAAACCGCCGACCCTCATAACGACATGCAAACACGCACATAACACCGCTGACGGATTAAACACGCATTAGAACTTATGGACTCGATTCTCGACATACGGATGCCGAAAGTTATCACCACAGTAGGTAAACCGACCAACACTCAAGCAAAAAGTCAAAAAGAGTCCAAAACCCACCTCGACCGTCAGAATAACACGCAAACATATACATAGCAATCGTGATAGGTATTAGGCACGCTACTATAACTTATGGACTCGATTCGACTTACTTGAGGTCGAAAGTTATCGCCAGCCAGGGGAAAATCGACCAACACTTAAGCAAAAAGTCTAAAAAGGGGCCAAACAAGCCCTCACTATCGTGAATAACACGCAAACACGCACGTAGCAGATCACATAGGTATTAGGCACGCGTTATAACTTACGAGACTCGATTCCGACTTACTTGAGGTCGAAAGTTATCACCTCAGGGCAAAACTAACCAACACTTAGGCAAAAAGTCAAAAAGAGGCCAAAACTAGCTTCTGCCATCAGAATCGACACGCAAAACACATACATAGCATCGCTGTAGGTATTAGGCACGCATTATAACTTACGGACTCGATTCTCGACTTACGGGGCCGAAAGTTATCACCCGTAGGCAAACCGACCAACACTTAGGCAAAAAGTCAAAAAGAGGCCAAAACTCGCCCGACCATATCAGAACGACAGTAAAACACTTACATAGCACCATGTAGGTATTAGGCATGTGTTACAACTTACGGACACGATTCTCGACTTACTTGAGGCCGAGATATCACCAGAGGTAAAATCGACCAACACTTAGCTAAAAAGTCAAAAAGAGGCCAAAACCCGCCTCTACCGTCAAAACGACACGCAAACACATACATAGAACCACGTGAGGTATTAGGCATGCTACATAACTTACGGACTTGATTCCGATATACGACGCCGAAAGTTATCAACCCGTAGGCATAACCGACCAACACTTAGGCAAAAAGTCAAAAAGAGGCCAAACCCACCCTACCGTCAGAATGACACACAAACACTTACATAGCACCGCAGCTGGTATTAGGCACGCTACATAACTTACGGACTCGATTCGACTTACGGAAGGTCGAAAGTTATCAGCCCGTAGGCAAAACTCGCCAACACTTAGGCAAAAAGTCAAAAAAGAGGCCAAAACCCGCCTTGACCGTCGTAACAACACGCAAACACATACATAGCACAACGTAGGTATTAGGCATGCGTTACAACTTACGGGACTCGATTCCAACTTACGGAGGCCGAGTTATAAGCCCGTAGGTAAAACTCGACCAACACTTTGGCAAAAAGTCAAAAGAGGCCAAAACTCACTTCGACAAACAGTAGAAAGACACGTGAACACAAAGATAGCACCGTGAGGGTATTAGGCACGCTAAGCACAACTTACAGGACTCGATTCTTACTTACAGAGGCCGAGTTATCAGCCCGTAGACAAAACTGACCAACACTTAGGCAAAAAGTCAAAAAAGAGGCCAAAACCCGCCTCGACCGTCGTAAGGACACGCAAACAGATACATAGCACCGCGTAGGTATTAGGCACGCATTTACAACTTACGGACTCGATTCGACTTTACGGAGACCGAAAGTTATAAGCCCGTAGGCAAAACTGACCAACACTTAGGCAAAAAGTCAAAAAGAGACCAAATCCCGCCTCGACCATCTTAACGACACGTAAACATGTACATAGCACTGCGTAGGTACTAGGCACGCGTTATATCTTACTGGACTTAGTTCAGACTTCACGAGGCCGAAAGTTATCAACCTGTAGGCAAAACCGAAAGTAACACTTAGGCAAAAGTCAAAAAGAGGCCAAAACCCGCCTCACCGTCAGAATTACACGCAAAACACATACATAGCACCGCAGTAGGTATTAGGCACTCATTACAACTTACGGACTCGATTCCGACTTACGAGGCCGAAGGCCGAAGTTATCACCTCGTAGGGCAAAACTCACTAACATTTAGGTAAAAAGTTAAAAAGAGGCCAAAACCCGCCTCTACCGTCAGAACGATAACACGCAAACACACACGAATAGTACCGCATAGAGGTATTAAGCACATGTTAAAACTTACGGACTCGATTCCAACTTACGGAGGTCGAAAGTTATCACCAGTAGGCAAACCGACCAACACTTAGTTAAAAAGTCAAAAGAGGCCAAAACCCGCCTCTACTGTCAGAATAACATTAATGCAAAACACGCATATATCACCGCAGGTAGGTATTAGGCACGCTTATAACTTACGGACTTCGATTCTCGATTTACGGAGGCCGAAAGTTATCACCGTAGGTAGGTAAAACTAACCAACACTTAGGCAAAAAGTCAAAAGAGGCCAAAACCCGCTTCTACATGTCAGAAGAACACGCAAACATGAACATAGCACCGCAGTAGGTATTAGGCACGGTTTAGAACTTACGGACTCGATTCCGACTTACGGAGGCCGAAAGTTATCACCCCATAGGAAAACCGACCAACACTTAGGCAAAAAGTCAAAAAAGGCCAAACCCGCCTCTACCATCAGAATAACACGCAAACACGCATATAGCACCACATAGGTATTAGGCACGCTGCTAGAACTTACGGACTCGATTCCAACTTACTGAGGCCGAAGTTATCACCAGAGCAAAACTCGACCAACACTTAGGCAAAAAGTCAAAAAGAGGCCAAAACCCACCTCTACCGTCAGAATAACACGCAAAACACATACATAGCACCGCTGTAGGGTATTAGTACACGCTATAACTTACGGGACTCGATTTTCGACTTACTTAAGGCCGAAGTTATCACCCAGAGGCAAAACTGACAACATTTAGGTAAAAAGTCAAAAGAGGCCAAACCCGCCTCTACCTTTCGTCAGAATGACACGCAAACACATACATAGCACCACGTAGGTATTAGTGCACTCATTATAACTTACGGACTCGATTCTTCGACTTACTTGAGGTCGAGAGTATCACCAGTAGTAAAACTCGACCAACACTTAGGCAAAAAGTCAAAAAGAGGCCAAACTCACTTCGACCGTTTAAACAATGCGCACACAAATACACATATATATCACACACAGGTATTAGGCACGCAGTTACAACTTACGGACTCGATTCTAACTTACGGAGGTCCGAATTATCACCCGTAGGTAAAACTCGACCAACACTTAGGCAAAAAGTCAAAAAGAGGCCAAAACCCACCTCTACCAATGTAAAGACACGCAAACACATACATAGCAACGCAGTAGGTATTAGGCACGCAATATAACTTTACGGACTCGATTTCGACTTTACGAGGCCGAAAGTTATCACCAGTAGGGCAAAACTCGACCAACACTTAGGCAAAAAGTCAAAAGAGGCCAAAAACCGCCTCCTCAGAACGACACGCAAACACATACATAGACCAACAGGCACGCAGTTAAAACTTACTTTGGACTCTGATTCTACTTACGGAGGCCGAAAAGTTATCACCAGAGGCAAAACCGACCAACACTTAGGCAAAAAGTCAAAAAGAGGCCAAAACCCACCTACGCCATCAAATAACAACACGCAAAAACACATATATAAGACCGCTGTAGTAGGGTATTAATACGCACTTACAACTTACTTAACTCTCGATTTCAACATACGGAGGCCGAAGTTATCAGTTCAGAGGCAAAACCGACCAACACTTAGGCAAAAAGTCAAAAAGAGGCCAAACCCACCTCGACCGTCAGAATAACACGTAAACACATACATAGCACAACAGAGGTATTAGGCACGCATGTTACAACTTACGGACTCGATTTCACGACTTACGGAGGCCGAAAGTCATCACCTCAGAGGTAAAACTCGACCAACACTTAGGCAAAAAGTCAAAAAGAGGCCAAACCCGCCTCGACCGTCAGAATAACACGCAAACACATACATAGCACAATGTAGGTATTAGGCACGCTATATAACTTACATTACTCGATTCCGACTTACGAGGCCGAAAGTTATCACCCCGTAGGCAAACCGACCAACACTTAGGTAAAAAGTCAAAAAGAGGCCAAAACCCGCCTCTACCGTCAGAATAACACGCAAAACACATACATAGCACCGCGTAGGTATTAGGCACGCTACTAAACTTTACTGGACTCGATTCTAACTTACGAGGCCGAAAGTTATCACCAGTAGACAAAACTCGACCAACACTTAGGTAAAAGTCAAAAAGAGGCCAAAACCCACTTTCTACCGTCATAATAATACGCAAAACACGATATATAGCACCGCAGAGGTATTAGGCACGCAAGTTATAACTTACGGACTCAATTCCAACTTACATAGGCCGAAAGTTATCACCCGAGGCAAAACCGACCAACACTTAGGCAAAAAGTCAAAAAGAGGCCAAAACCACGCCTCTACCGTCAGAATGACACGCAAACACATACATAGAACTCGCTGTAGGTATTAGGCATGTGTTAACTTACACGGGACTCGATTCTCGACTTACGGAGGCCGAAAGTTATCACCAGTAGCAAAACCGACCAACACTTAGGCAAAAAGTCAAAAAGAGGCCAAAACTAGCCTCGACCGTCAGAATGACACGCAAAACACATACATAGCACCGCAGAGTATAGGGCACGCATTATAACTTACGGACTCGATTCAACTTACGGAGGCCGAAAGTTATCAACCTGTAGCAAACCCGACCAAACACTTAGTAAAAAAGTCAAAAAGAGGCCAAAACTCACCTCTACCGTCAGAATAACACGCAAACACATACATAGCACTGCAGCATGGGTATTAGGCACGCCAAGTTACAACTTACGGACTCGATTCCAACTTACTTGAGGCCGAAGTTATCACCAGTAAGAGTAGCAAAACCGAACTAACACTTAGGTAAAAAGTCAAAAAGAGGCCAAAACTTCGCCTCTACCGTCAGAATCGACACGCAAAACACATACATAGCAATCACAGAGGTATTAGGCACGCTACATAACTTACGGACTCGATTCTCGACTTACGGAGGCCGAAAGTTATCACCAGTAGGCAAAACTCGACCAACACTTAGGCAAAAAGTCAAAAAGAGGCCAAAACCCGCCATCGATCGACCATCAGAATAACACGCAAACACATACATAGCATCAACAGAGGTATTAGGCACGCTATAAACTACTACGGACTCGATTCCGACTTACGGAGGTCCGAAAGTTATCACCTGTAGAGGCAAAACCGACCA
This sequence comes from Panax quinquefolius, assembly GCA_020205615.1. Lineage (NCBI taxonomy): Eukaryota > Viridiplantae > Streptophyta > Magnoliopsida > Apiales > Araliaceae > Panax > Panax quinquefolius. The sequence goes on from CM035164.1 coordinate 109,346,005, forward strand.
ACACTTAGGTAAAAAGTCAAAAAGAGGCCAAAACCCGCCTCTACCGTCAGAATGATGACACGCAAAACACATGACATAGTAACCGCACAGTAGGTATTAGCACACCGTTAAAACTTACGGACTCGATTCTGACTTACTTGAGGCCGAAAGTTATCACCAGAGGCAAAAACCGACCAACACTTAGGTAAAAAGTCAAAAAGAGGCCAAAACCCGCCTTTCGACCGTCAGAATAACACGCAAAACACGATATAGCACCGCAGTAGGTATTAGGCACGCATTATAACTTACGGACTCAATTCTCGACTTACATGAGGCCGAAGTTATCACCAGTAGGCAAAACGACCAACACTTAGGCAAAAAGTCAAAAAGAGGCCAAACCCGCCTCTACCGTCAGAACGACACGCAAACACATACATAGTAACCGCTGTAGGTATTAGGCACGCTGCTTATAACTTACGGACTCGATTCCGACTTACGGAGGCCGAAAGTTATCACCAGTAGCAAAACCGACCAACACTTAGGCAAAAAGTCAAAAAGAGGCCAAACCCACCTCTACCATCAGAATGACACGTAAACACATACATAGCACCGCAGAGGTATTAGGCACGCTTAAAACTTACGGACTCGATTCTAACTTACGGAGGCCGAAAGTTATCACCCAGAGGCAAAACTCGACCAACACTTAGGTAAAAAGTCAAAAAGAAAGGCCAAAACCAATTTCCTACCATCAACGACACGCAAACACGTACATAAAGCACCATGTAGGTATTAGGCACGCTATTACAACTTACGGACTCGATTCTCGACTTACGGGCCGAAGTTATCACCAGTAGGCAAACCGACCAACACTTAGGCAAAAGTCAAAAAGAGGCCAAAACTCCACCTCTACCATCATAACGATACACGCAAACACGTATATAGCACGCAGTGTATATTAGGCACGTGTTACAACTTACGGGACTCGATTCGACTTACATAGGTCGAAAGCACATCACCAGTAGCAGCAAAACCGACCAACACTTAGGCAAAAAGTCAAAAAGAGGCCAAAACCGCCTTCTACCATCGTAATAACACGCAAAACACATATATAGCACCGCCGTAGGTATTAGGCACGCTGCTATAACTTACGGACTCGATTCTCGACTTACGGAGGCCGAAGTTATCACCAGTAGGCAAAACCGACCAACACTTAGGCAAAAGTCAAAAAGAGGCCAAAACCCGCCTCTACCATCGTACCATCAGAATAACAATACAAATACATACATAGCATCACAGAGGTATTAGGCACGCTGCTTAAACTTACGACTCGATTCGACTTTACGGAGGTCGAAAGTTATCACCAGAGGCAAACCGACCAACACTTAGGTAAAAAAAGTAAAAAGAGGCCAAAACCCGCTTCTACCATCGTGAATATACACGCAAACACACATATAGCACCGCCAGAGGTATTAGGCATACATTAACAACTTACGGACTCGATTTCGACATACGAGGTCGAAAGTTATCACCTCGTAGGCAAAACCGACCAACACTTAGGCAAAATCTCAAAAAGAGGCCAAACCCGCTTCGACCGTCAGAATAACACACAAAACACATACATAGCATCGCATGGTATATTAGGCACGCGCTATAACTTACGGACTCAATTCTCGACTTACGGAGGCCGAAAGCACATCACCAGTAAAGCAAAACCGAACAACACTTAGGTAAAAAGTCAAAAAGAGGCCAAAACATGCCTCTACCATCAGAATAACATAAAAAACACATACATAGACCGCTGTATTAGTATTAGGCACGCTGTTAAAACTTACGGACTCAATTCTAACATACGGAGGCCGAATTATAAGCCCGTAGCAAAATCGACCAACACTTAGGTAAAAAGTTAAAAAGAGGCCAAAACCCAGATCGACCATTTTAACGACACGCAAACACATACATAGAACTGCCAGAGGTATTAGGCACGCGCTATAACTTACGGACTCAATTCTCGACTTACGAGGCCGAAAGTTATCACCAGTAGGCAAAACCGACCAACACTTAGGCAAAAAGTCAAAAAGAGGCCAAAAACCCACCTCTACCGTCAGAAATAACGACACGCAAACTCGTATATAAAGACCACGTAGGTATTAGGCACGCTACAACACACCTTACTTACTCGACTCGATTCTCGACTTACGGAGGCCGAAAGTTATCACCTCAGAGGCAAAACTAACTAACACTTAGGTAAAAAGTCAAAAAGAGGCCAAAACCCCCCTCCATCGTCAAATGACACGCAAACACACATATAGCAACGCACCAGAGGTATTAGGCATGCATTATAACTTACGGACTCGATTCTCGACTACACGGAGGCCGAAAGTTATCGTCACCAGAAGAAAACCGACCAACACTTAGGCAAAAGTCAAAAAGAGGCCAAAACTCACCCTACCATCAGAATAACACGCAAACACATACATATAGCATCGCAGGTATTAGGCACGCATTATAACTTACGGACTCGATTCCGACTTACGGAGGCCGAAGTTATCACCTGCAGGGCAAACCGACCAACACTTAGGCAAAAAGTCAAAAAGAGGCCAAAATCCACCCCTACCGTCAGAATGACACGCAAATACACATACATAGCACGATGTGAGGTATTAGGCACGCACGCTATAACTTACGGGACTCAATTCCGACTTACGGAGGCCGAAAGTTATCACCAGAGGCAAAACTAACCAACACTTAGGTAAAAAGTCAAAAAGAGGCCAAAACCCGCTTTCTACCATCAGAATGATACGCAAAACATACATAGCACCGCTGTAGGTATTAGGCACGCATTACAACTTACGGACTCGATTCCAATTACATACGGAGGCCGAAAGTTATCATCACCAGTAGGCAAAACCGACCAACACTTAGGCAAAAGTCAAAAAGAGGCCAAACTCACCTCTCTTCCATCAGAAAACACGCAAAACACATACATAATCACGTAGGTATTAGTACACGACATACAACTTACGGACTCGATTCCGACTTTACGGAGGTCGAAGTTATCACCAGTAGGTAAAACTCGACCAACACTTAGGCAAAAGTCAAAAAGAGGCCAAAACTCACCTCGACCGTCCAGAACGACATATCGCTAACACATACATAGCACCGCTGTAGGTATTAGGCACGCTATTACAACTTTACGGACTCGATTCCGACTTACGGAGGTCGAAAGTTATCACCAGTAGGCAAAATCGACCAACACTTAGGCAAAAAGTCAAAAAGAGGCCAAAACTAGTCTCGACCATCAGAATGACACGCAACACACATACATAGCACCGCCAGAGGTATTAGGCACGCGCTATAACTTACGGACTCAATTCTACTTACGGAGGTCGAAGTTATCACCCATCGGCAAAACCGACCAACACTTAGGCAAAAAGTCAAAAAGAGGCCAAAACCCAGCCTCTACCGTCAGAATGACACGCAAACACATACATATAGCACCATGAGGGTATTAGGCACGCTGCTATAACTTACGGACTCAATTCTCGACTTACGGAGGCCGAAAGTTATCACCAGAGGCAAAACCGACCAACACTTAGGCAAAAAGTCAAAAAGAGGCCAAACCCGCCTCATCATCAGAACGACACGCAAACACATACATAGCATCGCGTAGGGTATTAGGCACGCATTATAACTTACGGACTCAATTCCACATACGGAGGCCGAAAGTTATCACCTCGTAGGGCAAAACTCACCAACACTTAGGTAAAAAGTCAAAAAGAGGCCAAAACTCACCTTGGCCCGTCAGAACGACACGCAAAACACATACATAGCACCACATAGGTATTAGGGCACGCTGTTATAACTTACGGACTCGATTCTGACTTACGGAGGCCGAGTTATCAGCCCGTAGGCAAAAATGACCAACACTTAGGCAAAAAGTCAAAAAAGAGGCCAAAACCCGCCTCGACCGTCAGAATGAGACGCAAAACACATATATAGCACCGCATGAGGTATTAGGCACGCTACATAACTTACAGGGACTCGATTCTCGACTTACGGAGGCCGAAAGTTATCACCCAGAGGCAAAACCGACCAACACTTAGGCAAAAGTCAAAAAGAGGCCAAAATTAGCCTCTACTCAGTCAGAACGACACACACAAACACATACATAGCACCGTAGTAGGTATTAGTGCACGCACATACAAACTTACGGACTCAATTTCGACTTACGGAGGCCGAAAGTTATCACCAGAGGCAAAACCGACAAACACTTAGGCAAAAAAAGTCAAAAAGAGGCCAAACCCCGCCTCGACCATCAGAATGACACGCAAACACGATATAGCACCGCGAGGTATTAGGCACGCTTACAACTTACTTACGGACTCAATTCTCGACTTACATAGGCCGAAAGTTATCACCAGTAGGCAAAACTCAACCAACACTTAGGTAAAAGTCAAAAAGAGGCCAAACCCGCCTTCTACCATCAGAATGACACGCAAACACGTACATAGAACCGCTGAGGTATTAGGCACGCATTATAACTTACGGACTCGATTCCGACTTACGAGGCCGAAAGTTATCACCTCGTAGGCAAAATCTGACCAACACTTAGGCAAAAAGTTAAAAAGAGGCCAAAACCTCCTTCGCCATCAGAATAACACACGCAAACACATATATAGCACCGCATGTAGGTATTAGGCACGCTACAAACTTACGGACTCGATTCTAACTTACGAGGCCGAAAGTTATCACCCCAGAGGGCAAACCTGACCAACACTTAGGCAAAAAGTCAAAAAGAGGCCAAAACCCGCCTCGCCGTCAGAATAACACACAAACACATATATAGTAGCACCGCAGAGGTATTAGGCACACGTTATAACTTACGGGACTCGATTTCGACTTACTGAGGCCGAAAGTTATCACCAGTAGGCAAACCGACCAACACTTAGGCAAAAGTCAAAAAGAGGCCAAAACCGCCTCGACCGTCAGAATAACACGCAAAACACATACATAGTAATCGCAGAGGTATTAGGGCATGTTACAACTTACGGACTCGATTCCAACTTACGAGGCCGAAAGTTATCACCACCGTAGCAAAACCGACCAACACTTAGGCAAAAAGTCAAAAAGAGGCCAAAACCGCCTCTACCGTCAGAATAACACGCAAACACATATATAGCACCGCTGTAGGTATTAGGCACGCGCTATAAACTTACGGACTCGATTTCGACTTACGGAGGCCGAAAGTATCACCAGTAGGCAAAACTCGACCAACACTTAGGCAAAAAGTCAAAAAGAGGCCAAAACCCGCCTCGACCATCAGAATAACACGCAAAAACACATACACATAGCATCGCTGTAGGTATTAGGCACGCTGCTATAACTTACGGACTCGATTCGACTTACGGAGGCCGAAAGTTATCACCAGAGGCAAAACCGACCAACACTTAGGTAAAAAAGTCAAAAAGAGGCCAAAACCACCTCTACTGTCAGAATGACACGAAAACACATACATAGACCGCTGTAGGTATTAGGCACGCGTTACAACTTACGGACTCGATTCTCGACTTACGGAGGTCGAAAGATCAAACCAGAGGCAAAACCGACCAACACTTAGGTAAAAAGTCAAAAAGAGGCCAAACTCCCTTTCTATCGTCAGAATAACACGCAAACACATATATATAGACCACGTAGGTATTAGGCACGCTACATAACTTACGGGACTCGATTCCGACTTACTTGAGGTCGAAAGTTATCACCAGTAGGCAAAATCGACCAACACTTAGGCAAAAAGTCAAAAAGAGGCCAAAACCCGCCTCTACCATAACATCATAATAACACAAAAACACGCATATAGCACCGCAGTAGGTATTAGGCACGCGTTACAAACTTACGGACTCGATTCCGACTTACGGAGGTCGAAAGTTATCATCCCAGAGGGCAAAACCGACCAACACTTAGGCAAAAAGTCAAAAAGAGGCCAAAACCAACTTCTACCGTCAGAGAATAACACGCAAACACATACATATAGCACCAATGAGGTATTAGGCACGCATGTTACAACTTACGGGACTCTATTCCGATTTACTTGAGGTCGAAGTTATCACCACCAGAGGCAAAACTCGACCAACACTTAGGCAAAAAGTCAAAAAGAGGCCAAAACCCGCCTCTTTTTTCATCATAATGACACGCAAAACACATACATAGCACCAATGCAGAGTATTAGGCACGCATTATAACTTACGGGACTCGATTCACGACTTACACGGAGGCCGAAAGTTATCACCTCAGTAGCAAAACCGACCAACACTTAGGCAAAAAGTCAAAAAGAGGCCAAAACCCACCTCTACCATCAGAATAACACGCAAACACATATATAGCACCGCGTAGGTATTAGGCACGCTACAAACTTACGGACTCGATTCTCGACATACGGAGGCCGAAAGTTATCACCAGTAGGGCAAAACCGACCAACACTTAGGCAAAAAAGTCAAAAAGAGGCCAAAACCCGCCTCGACCATCAGAACGACACACAAACACATATATATAGCACCACGTAGGTATTAGGCACGCTGCTACAACTTACGGACTCGATTCCAACTTACGGAGGCCGAAAGTTATCACCTCAGGAGGCAAAACCGACCAACACTTAGGCAAAAAGTCAAAAAGAGGCCAAAACCCCGCCCCTGGCCGTCAGAATAACACACGCAAACACATACATAGCATCACCGTAGGTATTAGGCACGCTGTATAACTTACGGACTCGATTCCAACTTACGAGGCCGAAGTTATCACCAGTAGGCAAAACTCGACCAACACTTAGGCAAAAAGTCAAAAGAGGCCAAACCCACCTCGACCGTCAGAATAACACGCAACACATACATAGCACCGCTGAGGTATTAGGCACGCTACATAACTTACGGACTCGATTCCAACTTACTTGAGGCCGAAAGTTATCACCAGAGGGCAAAACTCGACCAACACTTAGGCAAAAAGTCAAAAAGAGGCCAAAAACTACTCTCTACTCAGAATAACACGCAAAACACATACATAGCACCGCTGAGAGGTATTAGGCACGCGCCATAACTTATGTTACTCGATTCGACTTACGGAGGCCGAAAGTTATCACCAGTAGCAAAACCGACCAACACTTAGGTAAAAAGTCAAAAAGAGGCCAAAACCCGCCTCTACCGGCCAGAATAACACGCAAACACATACATAGTACATCATGTAGGTATTAGGCACACGTTATAACTTACGGACTCGATTCCGAACTTACGGAGGCCGAAAGTTATCACCCGTAGCAAAAACCGACCAACACTTAGGTAAAAAGTCAAAAAGAGGCCAAAACCCACCTCTACCGTCAGAATGACACGCAAACACATATATAGCATCACACTGTAGGTATTAGGCACGCTACAACTTACGGACTCGATTCCGACTTACGGAGGTCGAAAGTTATCACCCCAGAGTAAAACTCGACCAACACTTAGGTAAAAAGTCAAAAAGAGGCCAAAACCCGCCTCGACCATCAGAATAACACGCAAAAACATATATAGCACCGCTGAGGTATTAGGCACGATTATAACTTACGGACTCAATTTCACTTACGGAGGCCGAAAGATTATCACCGTAGGCAAAACTCACCAACACTTAGGTAAAAAGTCAAAAAAGAGGCCAAAACCCACCTTTCGGCCATCAGAATAACACGCAAACACGTACATATAGCATCGCACCGGTATATTAGGCATGCTTATAACTTACGGACTCGATTTCGACTTACGGAGGCCGAAAGTTATCACCAGTAGCAAAAACCGACCAACACTTAGGTAAAAAGTCAAAAAGAGGCCAAAACCCGCCTCTACCATCAGAATAACACGCAAAACACATACATAGCACGCTGTAGGTATTAGGCACGCGCCATACTTACTTAGGACTCAATTCGACTTACGGAGGTCGAAGTTATCACCAGAAGCAAACCGACCAACACTTAGGCAAAAGTCAAAAAGAGGCCAAAACCCGCCTCGACCATCAGAATAACACGCAAACACATACATAGCACTGCGCAGGTATTAGGCACGCTGTTATAACTTACGGGACTCGATTCTGACTTACGGAGGCCGAAAGTTATCACCAGAAGGCAAAACCGACCAACACTTAGGTAAAAAGAGGCCAAAAAAGAGGCCAAAACTTCAGAGGTATTAATCATAGGCAATAACTTACACGACTCAAACTTACAGGCCGAAAGTTATCATCCCAGTAGGCAAAACTGACCAACACTTAGGTAAAAAGTCAAAAAGAGGCCAAAACTTTAACATTTATGACACGCAAACACGCATATAAATTAGATTAGGACGTTACAACTTACGAGGACTCTGATTCGAACTTACACCCGTCGAAGTATCAATTGTAGGGAAAACTCAACAACACTTAGGCAAAAAGTCAAAAGAGGCCAAACTCCGCCTACCGTCAGAATAACATGCAAAACACATCGACATAAATACACACAGCAGGTATATTAGGCACGCATTACAACCTTACGGACTCGATTCTCGACTTACGGAGGCCGAAGTTATCACCAGAAAGCAAAACCAACCAACACTTAGGTAAAAAGTCAAAAAGAGGCCAAAACCCACCTCTCGGCCATCAGAATAACACGCAAACACATACATAGCACCGCTGTAGGTATTAGGCACGCTACATAACACTTACGGACTCGATTCCGACTTACGGAGGTCGAAAGTTATCACTCGTAGGGCAAACCGACCAACACTTAGGCAAAAGTCGAAAAAGAGGCCAAAACCCACCTCTACCGTCAGAATAACACGCAAACACATACATAGCACCGTGAGGTATTAGGCACGATTACAACTTACGGACTCGATTCCGACTTTACGAGGCCGAAAGTTATCACACCTGTGAGGCAAAACCGACCAACACTTAGGCAAAAGTCAAAAAGAGGCCAAAACCACGCCTTGGCCATCAGAATGACACGCAAACACATACATAGCACAGTACTGTAGTATTAGGCACGCTGTTATAACTTACGGACTCGATTCCGACTCTACACTTACGAGGTCGAAAGTTATCAAATTAGAAGCAAAACCGACCAACACTTAGGTAAAAAGTCAAAAAAGAGGCCAAAACCCGCTCTACCATCAGAATGACACGCAAAACACACATAGCACCACAGTAGGTATTAGGCATACATTATAACTTACGGACTCGATTCCAACATACGGAGGCCGAAAGTTATCACCCAGTAGGCAAAACCGACCAACACTTAGGCAAAAAATCAAAAAGAGGCCAAACCCGCCTCTACCATCAGAATAACGACACGCAAACACATACATAGCATCACGAGGTATTAGGCACGCTTATAACTTACGGACTCGATTCGACTTACGGAGGCCGAAAGTTATCACCTTACCAGAGGCAAACTCGACCAACACTTAGGCAAAAAGTCAAAAAGAGGCCAAAACCCACCTCTACCGTCAGAATGACACGCAAACACACACATAGCACCGCTGTAGGTATTAGGCACGCTGTTATAACTTACGGACTCGATTCGACTTACGAGGCCGAAAGTTATCACCTGTAGGGCAAAACCGACCAACACTTAGGCAAAAAGTCAAAAAGAGGCCAAAACAAGCTCGGCCATCAGAATAACACGCAAACACATACATAGCACCGCGTAGGTATTAGGCACGCTATAAACTTACTTGACTCGATTCGACTTACGGAGGTCCGAAGTTATCACCCCAGTAGGCAAACCGACCAACACTTAGGCAAAAGTCAAAAAGAGGCCAAAACCCGCCTCTACCGTCAGAATGACACGCAAACACATACATAGCACCGCAGTAGGTATTAGGCACGCTATAACTTCTTACGGACTCAATTCGACTTACGGAGGCCGAAAGTTATCAACCCCAGAGGCAAAACCGACCAACACTTAGGCAAAAAGTCAAAAAGAGGCCAAACCTCACTCCTACCGTCAGAACGACACGCAAAACACGATATAGCACCGCTGAAGGTATTAGGCACGCATTACAAACTTACGGACTCCGATTCCAACTTACATGAGGCCGAAAGTTATCACCAGAGGCAAAACTAACCAACACTTAGGTAAAAAGTCAAAAAGAGGCCAAAACCCGCCTCTACCATCAGAATAACACGCAAACACGTACATAGAACTCGCTGTAGGTATTAGGCACGCTATATAACTTACGGACTCGATTCCGACTTACTTGAGGCCGAAAGTTATCACCAGAGGGCAAAACCGACCAACACTTAGGCAAAAAGTCAAAAAGAGGCCAAAACCCGCCTACCATCGTGAATAACACGCAAACACATACATAGCAATCACAGAGGTATTAGTACACGCGCATACAACTTACGGACTCGAATCTAACTTACGGAGGCCGAAAGCATCGCCCGTAGGCAAAACCGACCAACACTTAGGTAAAAAAAGTCAAAAAGAGGCCAAAACAACCGCCGACCGTCAGAAGACACGCAAAACACGCATATAGCACCACGTAGGTATTAGGCACGCAGTTACAACTTACGGACTCGATTCGACTTACTTGAGGCCGAAAGTTATCACCAGAAAAAACCGACTAACACTTAGGCAAAAGTCAAAAAGAGGCCAAAACCGCCTCTACTGTCTCATAACGATTAATTAAACACGCACATAGCAATCGCCAGAGGTATTAGGCATGCGTTATAACTTACGGGACTCGATTTCGACTTACATAGGCCGAATTATCACCAGAGGGCAAAATCGACCAACACTTAGGCAAAAAGTCAAAAAGAGGCCAAAACCAGCCCTCAACCATCAGAATAACACGCAAACACGACATAGACCGTAGCGTAAGTATTAGGCACGCTATAACTTACGGACTCGATTCTCGACATACGAGGCCGAAAGTTATCACCAGTAGGCAAACCCACTAACACTTAGGTAAAAGTCAAAAAAGAGCCAAACCCCGACTACCATCGTCAGAATGACACGACAAAACACATACATAGAGATTAAGTAGGTATTAGGCATGCATATAATAACCACGGACTCGATTCGACTTACTTTGAGGTCGAAAGTTATCACCAGAGGCAAACCGACCAACACTTAGGCAAAAGTCAAAAAGAGGTCAAACCCACCCCTACCGTCAGAATAACACGCAAAGACATACATAAAGACTCGCATGGGTATTAGGCACGCGTTATAACTTACGGATTCCAATTTCGACTTACTTACGAGGCCGAAAGTTATCACCTGCAAGCAAAACTGAACAACATTTAGGTAAAAGTCAAAAGAGGCCAAAACATGCCTCAATCGTCAGAACGACATAAAAAACATATACATAGTACCGCAGGTATTAGGCATGCTTATAACTTACGGACTCGATTCGACATACGCAGATCGAAGTTATTAGCCCGTATTCAAAATCGACCAACACTTAGGTAAAAGTTAAAAAGAGGCCAAAA
>CM035164.1:111157567-111315877 GCA_020205615.1 Panax quinquefolius
ATAAATTATATTTAATTAATTAATATAATATAGTATAATTTAATTAAAAATTAAAAATTTGAATAAAATAATTAATTTGAATAAATTTAAAAATTAGATAATATATACACAAAATAAACTAAGTAACATTTACTTAGTTTTTTAAATTAATAAAAATAAGATCAAAATAATATAATATAATATAATACAAAATAAATTAATATTTTAGTAAATAAAATAACTTAAATCATATCTACTAATAGTTCTCATAAACTGAGTAGCACTTACTTAGTTTATCATTGGAAAAATAAACTAAGTAACATTTGCTTAGTTTTCCACAATTACAGTAAACTGCATATATTCGTGTGCATGTATTATTAATAGGAGCTTAGAAACCCGTTTGACATTAACTCATTAGGAGTGAATGTCGAATAGTCCCCAGTTTGGGAATGTTACTGGATGTTGTCTCTCACTTAGGTCGATGCCAATTCACAGGGTACATTTTTATAAACTTTTGAGGATTTTTCAGATGTTGTCTCTACATGTTCTCCGAGTACATACTTAGATTAATTTGTCTTGGTCTATTTCATGTACTTGGAGACCATGGGGAGGTGTTGCTGAAATTTTCTAAAAATGCTAAAAACGTGCTCAAGATTGGCACTAGTGGGGAGACGCATCCAGGAACGGGATAGAAGCCTAATCCTTGTAGAGTGGAGACATATACTAGGTAAACTAAATTCATGCATGGACCACATTCATGATTATTATGGTTCTAATTCAGTATTTTCTTCAATTAAAGATGTCAGCCGACCCGAGTTGGATGTACTGTAGGATACGGATTTATGGGAGGGGATTAGTTGATGCGTACCGTGATGGGGTGTCCAATTTTATGAACAAAGCAATAGAACATGCTGATGATCCGAACGAAAAGATGAGATGCCCGTGTCTGAAGTGTAAAAACATGATCTGGAAGACTACCGACGAAGTTAAATTTGACTTATATTCATGTGGGTTTGTGGATGGGTATTCGATATGGATTCATCATGGGGAATCAGCTGAGTTATAGAACTAACATACAGTACTATAGACCAAACAGTTCACGAGGATTCGCAATCAGATAACTATGATGTCATCCAGATGTTAGTAGATGTGTATGGCCCTACCAATATTAACTGGGCTGAAAACGAGTATGTGTTAAGCAGTGCTCAACAAAAGCCGAATGATTCAGCAGCTGCCTTCTATAAGATGTTATCTGAATCGGGGGTCCTATTGTATCCTGGAAATGATAAGCACACTAGACTTTCTGCAGTGACGAAGCTTTTACACTTCAAGAATGAGCATGACTGCAGTGAGAGAGGATTCAATGATTTTCTTGCTATTATTAGTGAGTTCTTACCTAGGAATAATATTATGCCCGCGAATTACTATGGAGTGAAGAAGATGGTTAAGGTATTAAATCTCGGGAATGAGAAGATTGATGCTTGTGAGTAGGTTTTTATGTTATACTATAGGAAGGATAAAGATAAGGTGCAGTGTGATATCTGCAAATCTTCTCGGTATAAAATTAAAAAACGTGGGGGAAGGAGAAACATGTTTCAAAGAAGATATTACGGTACTTTCCTTTTGCGTCGAGGTTGCAGCGGCTATTCATATCTTCGCACACTGCTGAGCATATGACTTAGCATAGAACAAGGGATGTCGTTCCTGGTCAGCTTACTCACCCAGTAGATGGAGAAAGAATTTTGATGCCAATTTTCCACAATTTCCCGACGAAGATAGGAAAGTCAGGCTTGACATGGCTACAGATGGATTTTGTCCATTTAATAATTTTAGTCAACCATACTCTATTTGGCAAGCGATTATGGTAGCTTACAATCTTCCACCGTCAATGTGCGTGAGGGATCCGTATCTTTTCTTAACTTTACTCATACAAGGAGATAAGAGTCCTACCAAAGACATCAACGTGTACCTTAGACCGTTAGTCGATGAACTTAAGATGTTGTGGGAAACATGTGTTCAGACTTTTAATAAATTTTTCGGGCAGAATTTTATGATGAAAGCAGCCTTGTTGTGGACTATCACTGACTTTCCAGCACTTGGGATGATCAGTGGTTGGTCGACTCATGGAAAGTTGCCATGTCCAGTCTGTATAGGGGATGTGTAAGGCACACAACTAAGTTATGGGCGTAAAACTAGTTTCTTTGAACTTCTCAAAGATTCTTGCATGTTGAGCACAGTTATAAAAAGATTTCTACACAGTTCAATAGAAAGATAGAGAAAATGGGTGTTGTTGGTCGTAGGTAGGGTAACGATGTATTAGGCTGGCTAAATGATCTGACATTTCCACCACCTGGAAAGGAGCATGGCAAGTTGAGAGCAATAGGGTACAAGAAAACTCATAACTGAACACACTCGCCCATTTGGTTTGAGTTGCCATAGTGGGTCACACTAGCACTTCGTCATTGTATAGATGTCATGCATACAGAAAAGAATGTATTCAAAAACTTGTTTTACACCGTGCTAGATATGAGTGGTAAAATAAAAGACAATGATAAAGAAAGTAAAGACTTGGAGGAAATGAACATCAGGCGGGAATTGTGGCTCCGACCTAACAACTCAAAACCAAAAGCTCCATTTTGTCTTACTAAGCAGTAAGTTGAAAACATTTGCAAGTGGCTTAGTGCATTGAATCTCCCAGATGGATATGCTTCTAACATATCTCGATGTACTAAGGTTGAGCAGTTGAAAATTACTGGGTTCAAAAGTCACGACTGTCATATATTCATGCAGAAGTTAATGCCAATTTCGTTTCGTGAGAAGTTACCGAGGAATATTAATAATGCCTTTACCGCACTTTCAAATTTCTTTCAGGATATTTGCTCAACTGTTATAAGGTACAGTGATGTGGAGCTGATGGAGAAAAATATAGTGTTGACAATGTGCAAGCTTGAAATGATATTACCACCGAGGTTCTTTGACTTGATGGATCATTTGCCTATTCATCTGTCATATGAACTTAAGCTTGGAGGACCGGTGCAATATCGATGGATGTATCCTTTTGAGAGGTAATATCACCTACATTGTGAAATATTCATCATCTTTATAATTAATATAGCCGATACTGTCATATTTTAGGTATATGCGTCGATTAAAGCAGAAAGTTAAAAACAAAGCTAGTGTAGAGAGTTCTATTGCTGAACGCTATACAAAGGAAGAGCTTGTCAACTTCTGCTCGTTGTACTTTGATGATGTAGTCTTAACGAAGCACAACCATTTAAGTCAGAATGAGGTCATCGATCCCCAATCTCGTGCTGATGAGTTGGTTGTATTCACTTATCCGGCTAAACCATTTGGATATGAAACGAGGACTTACCTAACCTATAAAGATTTGAAGATTGTATCTACATACATGCTTCTAAATATTCCTGAAGTATCGTCGTACATCAAGTATGTATTATTACAAGTTGAAGCTTTAATATTTAACCTTAATCAATAATTAAATAATATATTATTATTGTACGCAGTTCATTCGAAGCGAAAGCGCATGCTTCTAACCCGGGGTTGAGTACCGCGCAGATGGAAGCATTCACTAATGAAAATTTCCAACAGTGATTTAAGATAAGGGTCGAAGAAGAAAACGCTTCTGAGCGTTTTAGAGATTTCATTTTAGACTCGTACAAACTTATTAGTTCATTTCCAAGCTGCATCATTAATGGGTATAAATTCAAGGTTGATGACTTGAATAAAATGACATTAGTCATCTCTGGTGTTGTCGTGTTGGGATGTTATTACCAAGATTCTGAGTCCAATTATTATGGAAGATTAGAGGAAGTTGTTGTGCTTAATTATCCCGGAAGTAAACATGTCGTTACAATTAAGTGACGTTGGTTTGATATTGCAAAGGGTGTTAAATTTGATCGTAATAGAATCGACATAGTAGATATAAAGTCAAAGTTACAGTCTAATGACGTATTTGTGTTAGCCAGCCAAGCAACTCAAGTGTACTACGACCCTAATGTCATAAATTATAGAACCCCATGGTATACAGTTGTCACAATGAAGACTCGAGCATTTGATGGTACTATTCTGTCTGGAACGGATGACCCGTTGCAAGAACAAGTTAGCAATCCTAGTAACGTTTTGCTATATGATGACGATGTTGTGGTAGATGATGTCGTTGACGTACCCGATGTTGACGAAGTGGAGGAAGATGAGGTTGTCAGTTCGTATGTGGTTGTAGAAGATGATACTGAGGAAGAAATTGATACGCAAGAGTAAGAGACAGAATCTGAGGATGAAAATAATTTTGATGATGACGGGTTTGACGACGTACTACTTCTTAACTAATTGGTGTTTTGTTAATATTTTACTACTAAAAACAATCTTTAGAATAATTGAACTGAAATATTATTAATGTCATCTATGTCTGTTATTTCAGTAATGCAACTATGCCTAGACATAATGGTGGAGGCGGCTGTGGTGGCGGCCGTACAGGATCGGGTGACGGCTCCCAAGGCAGGTCGTCTTCATCAGCTAGTGAGTTTTGGCCCAATAACACTTATTTTCATAATTTTTTTTATAAAAACGCCCATTTACTATTTTTTTGACAATATCATATTATACATACATATGATAGAGGTCGGCGTCAATGAGGGCCTAACCTCGGTCGATTAGGTCGTCCGCTAGCAATTCTTGAGACAATTCGTGTTGATTTCGGCTCGTCGGTGTAGGTTTCAACTATAATATATTGTGTTCAATTAAAATGATATTATTATATGATTAATAAATTAAAATAATCCATTTAAATTTTTATTCTAGTAATATGAATTATGTCGCTAAGATGACCGTACACGCCATATACCTGACGCATCTCCCGACTGACTGCATGTGATTTAGCCAGTACACGCGGTACGATGCCAACTTTATGGTGACAATGTTGCGCGAGTTTCACGTAAGTCGAATTACATATATTATATCAAAAATTGGTATTAGTTATTACATATTGTTCAAATAATTATTATACGTACGTTATACCCGTTTGATAGAGGTATTATAGATATGAGGTCGACATCACTGACGCGGTCAGCGAAGCTATTATTCAGTCACACATTTCAAAGAAACTATGAGGGATAGTTGTACGAGATGTGGTAGAGGGCAGCCTGGGCAGTTAAAGAATCGTCCAGGACTACTATACGAGATCATCAGTCGCCGTCAATATCAGATGCAGCATGGGCTACCATATGTACGTACTGGGAGGATGATGTGACTCCCCCAAATTTAGACCCTCATATCTATAATTTGGTTCGTCACGTGTTAACTCTAATAATAAATCAAAATCTCACAGAATGGAAAATAGAATAATTTATATTGTCATAACATAATTATTCTTGTCCCAAAGGCTCGCAACCGTTACTATAACATTACAACTTAATATAAACATAACTTGTTACATCATAATACATAAGTCTTCATACAACATAATAATATCAAATTCCTAGCGCTAAGGAACAAAGCTATTCTGTAGCCTTGTCCTTGCTAGAGGGTTCATCACATTCTGCCTTAACTAAAAGTTTTTAAGGAAAGTAAGAATGAGCAACAAATTTACCCATCAAGAAATATAGCAATAAGGGTGAACAATCATAAATTCAAATCTCAAGGATATGACAGTGAATAATAGTTCAGGAATTATCAAAAATTCTCAATACGTGTCGCTATGGACTGAAAAATATCAACAAGATTCAAAGAGTCAATCATGTCAAGGTTCAAGAGTAATGAACACTGAGCAGTCACTAAGGACTAAGAACTTCTACTAGAATTATCAGTATTATACTGAAAATCTGATAAAACGAGTACAACAGGTGATCAACCTAAGTACCCTAAGTTATGCATAACATTTAAACATGTTAATATATGCGCACGTCAGTTTCCCGACAGTTATATAATTTCCCCTTCAATGAGGGTTGTTCATCTCAGTATGTTTATAAGAAACCGCATCAAGTCAATTGATTTGGATAGCTTTCTAACACATGATAATAGTCTAGCCGAATCAATGTCTTAGACAACTGTTATAATACAATTAGGAATGATAAGTTCAATGCTTGCAACAACATCAAGATATAAAATCGATTTTTGAATTGTAATAGATATTTGCTCGATGTAAGTATGATTGATATGGCTATAATTCGGAATTATACAATATATAAAGCGTAAAGAGTTTTAGGGAACTTCATTCAATATGAAATTGAAATGAAGTTAGAGAACTTTCCTCAAGCGTAGTTTACCAATTATATAGCTTATCAACACTTTGAAATCCTATTGAATCGTAGTTTATGAATACGTCTCCATTAGTTACACAATTCTATAAGTCAATAATCTTATATATTTTTGATCACATAAGTCAATGATACACATCTATTTCTATCTTAGCAACGTAAATGGAATATCACATTAACATGTTATTATACCACGTAGCTATATAACCATCATCTATTTAGCTTGTATAAAAGAAATACGAAAGTTTGTATAGATCTTTAGACTCTAGGTTGCACATGGCCATTATGTATTATAACTCTTTAAACATCATGTAATTGGACTGAAAGCAGTATAACATACAAGTTATAAGTTCACATATTACAAAAAACAACCATCGTACCCTAACCGTAGGAGGGTGCAACATACCGGTTAGCTTAGGGATGACATAATTGCGATGTCCCCCGCCGCACTGAGTTGAGCTTTGTTCTCCTTGTGTTGTCTCATTCCATAGCATACATGGATATTAACACTTAGCATAAACACATATTAAATAGTTTGCATGCTCTTAAGGTTTATCCAAGTTCAACTATACATGTTATAGTTTTAAATTATCATCTCTAATGAATTAAGGCCATTCAAGGTCATGAAATCAGGAGGACTACTATGTTCACCATGTATCCATATAAAGAAATCATGCAATCAGTTAGTATGTATGCTCATAAAGGTTTTCATCATATACGCATAACTAGCATCTTTTATTACTTTAAAACATCTCTAACTCATGCTTGACTAATTTTCATTGTGTCTAACCAAGATGGACGTACATATGAGTCATGTGTGATCATATAGGGGTATTTGTCATACATTCTCTAAGTTCAGATAGTACACAACATCATGTTCATAATATTAGTTTGTAACACATCCAAGTTTACTTTTAAAAGTTATTTTAACCTAAGCTAGAGTATTTCTTAATACATGTGTACTACTCTGAATCACATTTCATGCATAGCTAAACCATATACACATGCTCACAAAAGTTAGAACTGAGACATCATTAGTTTCATCAAGGTTCATTTTTAACTCCAAGTCTTTGTTAGAAAACACCTACTAAAGCAAGTTAAGGTTCTCATGATATGCAAAGGACCTTAAGTTTACAAATCAAGTCTGTTTTTCATACATGTTTAAGTTGTATTAGAATGATAGGACTACCACATAACATCAGAAGTCAAAATTTGAGATCGGTACACAAGCAATTGGCCAGTTAAATCATAGGAGCGCAATAATTGCTTCTACCCTGCATAGCTTCGAAGAGCCTCTTCTTCTAAGATATAGCTCAAACCCATATCAATTTTTCTTCATTTTAACATGCTTAAACCTATTCTCAGAGGTTCATTACATGCATATAAACTTCATAAACACCTTGATAGCAATTTCTAAATCAAATTCACAAGAATTGATGAGAATTTCTATAATTTGCCAAGTTTGGGATTAAGAACTTAAAACAAGAATTTACCTTCTAAGAAGCTTAGTTCCTTCCCTCTGCAATTCCAAACTCTTTATTAATTAACAAAGCAACTCACACTCTCAATATTGGAATTCAATAGACAAAACACAACAACTAGAAAATGAAAAATTGAGTTGCCTTTTATAGAACAATGGTTGTCTGGTTAATGGTTTTAAATTAAGGTTGGAATCCATGGGGTAGAAGAAGAAGACAATGGTTAAGGAGGAGTTGGCCAACCACTCACCCTCAGCCATTTTCATAGCCACCATCACCTCCCCTAGATAGCCACTGTTCAAAGCTCGACAGTTCACGTAGAGGAGATATAGGGTACTGTTGCCAACTGATTTGGGACAAGGTTCTTAAGTCTCAGCATTTGATTTCAAATGTAGTTAGTTTAATTTCTCTTTGGTTCCTTCATGTGATTTTAGTGTACTAATGTTACTATAAAATGAAAAGTTAGGGATTATATATGCACCCATATCATATACTCCATGTACATTGGGTTCACATAATTTAATATTTAATGCAGATAAAATAATGCAGTTAGGTATTAATAACTGGGTATTCTCCATAAATAGTATTAGTACACATACTTCAATATTATAACAATGTTCAATATTAAATGTCTATTTTTTTAACATTTAGCTTTCTCTCGAATTTCTGAGATGCACAGTTAATTAATTATTTCTGTATTGGAATGTTACACACGATTCTATTTTGCTACTTAGTAATTTATACCATTAAGTTCACTCTATGATTTTATTAATGTCACACATTACAATAATGTCTCATACCATATCCACAAAGAATAACCAACTTTCTTCAATCTCATCAAGCATCAAGGCAATTACCAAATGATTTATCTTCTCTTCGGCAAGTAATTGCCACGGCCCCTCAGCAATGCCAAACTAGTTTAGCTATATGCCAGTTCCAACCTCTACCACCATTCCAGTTTCACATAGCATGAATTAAATCCCGCATTGATAACACTACTAGTTAAACGTTTTATTCATGGAGTTACTTTATCATTCAATTATATACAATTACTCATAAGAAATATTAATTAATCTTTCTCTTATTAGACCGTTCCTCTTTTAATTCACTTAGTGAATCTCTTAGTCCTTCATTATGCCACACTAAGCAATCCTGGTAAGCTTTACGTTAAGCTCTTCACCAATCTCACCACATTTACCTTACTGTCATATAGTTCTCAACACTTAACTTAATTAAATAGAATTTCTATAAACCATGCCACAATAATATTTAATTATATTCAAATAAATATTCGAATTTTATTAATATATTTATTAATAATATTCAAGAAATTCTCGGGTATTACAGATGATGCCTTCAAGACCAAGTCCGAGCAGATGAAGAAGAATCGAGCCCAACTACGGATTGTACCACTACAAGAAAACCGGCTATTTTTGACGGGCGTATCCTCGACGGATTAAATTCGGTCAAAATATTATTACTTCAGAGGGAATAACGCGTCGATTATAAGTCCCTTGAAAATATCATAATTAGGACGGAATTCCGTCGATCTTAGACCTCTCCAGTTGGCGCCAAATTTCGCGCCACCGCGAAAAGTAATTTCGACGAACAAACATTAATTCCGAGGGACGCTTCGTCGAATTTAATTTATTTTCGAGGAACGTATTACCGAAGGACTGTGACGCCCCCAAAATAGGTATACAACACCCATTCTGAGTCGCCAAATACATGGTACATAAAGCAAACTACAACTTCAATAATACAATTGTCGTGCAAAATACGACAACACATACTATGAGTTTAAATACAAATATTGTCTTCTGCATAATATCCACACTCAAATAAGTCCTCATTATAATTATTCAAACACTATTTTACGTAAATAGTGAGGATCTGCTAAAACATCTTTCTAGAACCATCACCCGTAACTTGACTAGTTCTCGCTATGTTCTCACCTCCCGAGAAAAATGGAACAAAAGGAAAAGGGTGAGCTCAACTAGCCCAAGAAGAATATTACGACTAAGATAATATACAACAAATTATCGTTAGTCTTCAATAGGGAAAAATTTGATAAAATATAATAACCAATAAGTTTTAGATCAACAACTACAAATGAAATAAAGAATCCATTAGAAGAGTCAAGTAGAGAATGAGTTCTATTATCTTCTAAGATTTAAAAGTCCATCATCAATATTTTATCTCTCGTAATAACAATCAATATACATCTTTAATCAAATATTCATCTTTGCACTACAGCCAAAAAGATATTCATTTGTATCACCAAATGGGTCATGTTCATCTCAACACTGCTCATCATCTTGCACTACTACGCCAAAGATATTCATCGCTTAATCATTTATCTTTGCACTACAGTCAAGATATTTATTAATATCATCATTTAGGACCGAGGATGATGAAAAATATTTTAAAGAAAACGAATCCAGTGAAACGGAAGGACAAATAGTAGGGATTCGTATAACAGTTTATCCAAGATCAATAATACTTCATAAATACCATTTTTGAAGCAGAATTCAAAAATAAATATCAAAACATGGATACAATCAAAGATAGTAACCATAATAAACATCTTGGAAAAAAAGAAAAAAAATCATTTTTTGGTGAATAGTGTCGTATTCGTGAATAGTGCAGTATACGTTAATAGTGCCGTATACGTGAATAGTAATCCCGACACAAAAAGTTCCAAATTTGATAAAAATTCAGATCAATACTTCGGCATAATGATATTGAAGAAATAATATCATATATGAAGAAAATAGCATGCCTTACCTCAAAATATCGCATTTCCGATCGAATATATCGGATAAGGTCAAGAAAATTGTAATCGATGAATAGAAACTCACAAAGTATCTAAATACTCATAAAATACACTAAATAATCTAGAGAGAGAAAGAGAGAAAACTTGTTTCTGGTGTGATTTTCAATTCTAACTTAGCCCTCTATTTATAGAAAAATGTTAGCAGACTTGAGCTGCAACCTGATGGATTTACCTGCTACTATTCCCACCCACCACATTTGAAATAAATTCAACACATTTCTTCACCAACCATAAGTGGGGCCCACTCAATTCTAGAATTTTCCACCAAAATTATTTATAAACCTAATTTCAATCACCACCTCTTAAAATTCATAACAAATCATACGCTCATTTTAACGGCTCAAAATTTGTGGACATATACTCAACTTATATATGTATAACATATCCAAAAATTATAACGATCCAACTATTTGGATTAAAATTTATAACTCACACAATATATCTCAAAAACACTGTTTAATATTTAATACCTTCATTCCGGCTAAAAATACTTGATAAAACACCTCAACATTAACTCCTTCATTTTTAACCACAATAAATATATCCAACATTTATATCCACATAAAATAAATATTTCCTTATCATATGAATCAATAATTAATTATTCACAAATAATATTACGTAATCACATTTATGACAACCAGTGCCGCTCCTCAGAAAGAGGGGCTTTCCAATAAGAATTTCTCCTTATCGGCGCGCAATTAGGTGACCAAACCTCTCCTCGACGTAACTTTCTAGACATTGCCAATAATGCTATCTAATAATATTTTTCAAATAATATGAATTATTGATCCGATAATGGAAATATCAGTGCAAAGATAATTATCAAACAACAATAATATAAAATATCAATGCAAAGAATTATTGAATCAATAAAATAAAATATTGAATAAAGAATTCACCGTAATAATTATTGAGTAGTGCCTTCTTACGTAAGGATCAATAATTCATCAATACTGCATGCATCCACGCCAGACATCAGATTTTAACCACCGGTATTCCAACAAAAGTTAATTCAGAATAACTACGCCAAGTATTTATAAAAACTCAAACTTGTCATTTTCTTCATCCGATAGCTTATTCTCATTATGGGGCCCACAAATGATCAAGGCTGTCGCATTTAATATTCCCCGACAACAAGAATATTCCACCACCAAACGAATATTCCCCGACAACAATGATTATTTTATAACCACTGTGATATTTTGCAAAATTTTGCACATTTCACCCATAACCGTGAGAATTATATCAAATTAATACCTTATTATTCACAAATATAATTAGAGGAAATTCGATTTTATTTATAATAAGTTGGGGTCTTACAACCTCCCCTCCTTATGAAATTTTGTCCTCGAAATTGACATACGTACCTGGTGTTTCAAAAAGGTGAGGATACCTCGCTTTCATTTTTGATTCCAACTCCCAGGTCATTTCTTCAATAGCATGGTTTCTCCATAAAATCTTAACTTGTGGTATAACCTTGGTGCATAGGACATGCTCTTTCCTATCCAAGATCTTAACAGGCACTTCTTCGTACGTTAAATCTTCGGCTATCTCATCTGGTTCTAAAGCAATAATATGGTTCGGGTCTTTCACATATTTACGAAGCATGGATATGTGAAAAACATTATGAACATGAGACATACTTGGAGGTAATGCGAGTCTATAGGCCACATTTCCTATTCGGTCAAGAATCTCAAATGGACTAACAAATCGTGGATTGAGCTTTCCTCTCTTCCTAAATCTTGTAACTCCCTTCCATGCTGCAACACGTAACAATACATGATCCCCAATATTAAATTCCACGTCTTTTCGATGAAGATCCACATAACTCTTTTGTCGATCTTGTGCCGTTTGTATACGCTGTCGAATCATTTGGATATTTTCTCGTAGTCATGCGTTTAATTCTCGTCCCAACAACGCTGCTTCTCCCACCTCATCCCAAAGATACCGAGAACGACACTTTCGTCCATACAACGCCTCAAATGGAGACATGCCTATACTTGTTTGATAACCGTTGTTGTAGGAGAATTCCACCAAAGGGCAAGTACTTATCCCAACTTCCTTTAAAATCTAGGACACAAAGTCTTAATAGATCTTCAAGGGTTTGAATAGTCCTCTCCGATTGTCCGTCCGCTTGAGGATGGTATGCCAATCAATCAGAACTGCGCCCATAGCTTTCTCGCAAGCTAACCCAAAATCGTGAAGTGAATCTTGGGTCACGATCCAAAACTATGGATACCGGGCATGCCATACAATCTCACAATCTCATTCACGCATACGCGAAAAAGACGCTCAAGGAATAAGTCTCACGATTTCGTAAGAAATGGGCAGACTTGGTTAATCTATCAACAATAACCCAAATCGCATCTATGCCTTGAGAAACTTTGGGAAGACCTGTAACGAAATCCATAGTAATGTGTTCCCACTAACATTTTGGAATCTCAAGTGGTTGTAATGGACCCTTTGGCACTTGATGCTCCGCCTTTACACGTTGACAAGTTAAACACCTCAAGATAAACTCCGCGATCTCTCTCTTTATATTGTTCCACCAAAATGTATGTCGAATATCATGATATATTTTGGTACTCCCACGATGGATTGCAAACGGGGTGTTGTGTGCCTCCATCGTGATTCTATGCTTCAAGTCAGAATCGTTAGGAACACAAAGTCTGGAGTTGAATCTAAGTATTCTTTCTTCATCGATTCTAGCTTCTGGAATAGCTCTTTCTTGCACTTTCTTCTTCATAATACGTATCGCCTGTGTCCGTAGCTTGAAAGCGCCTTTAACTTTATCCATTAAAGTCGGCTCTACTCAGTATATTCGCCATCATCATGTGGTCCCCGAGTCTTTAATTCTACCTCCATCCTTTGCAAGTTATACAGAATGGGCCTCAGCATTAACAATATCGCACTCAGACTCACATATATGATCTTCTACTCAATGCGCCACCACTACGCTCGCTTTTCCGTGATGATATCAATAGTGTGATCATAATCATTCAATAGTTCAAGCTAACGTCGCTGCCGCATGTTGAGTTCTTTTGGGTGAAGAAATATTTGAGGCTTTTATGGTCCGTATAAATCTCCACTTTCTCCCCATACAAGTAGTGTCTCCAAATTTTCAACACGAATACGATCGGCCGCTAACTCTAGATCATGAGTAGGATAATTCCTCTCATATTCTTTGAGTTGTCATGAGGCATAGGCTATGACTTTCCCATGTTGCATGAGAACGCATCCTAACCCTTTGCTCAAGCATCATCAGATATAACAAATCCATTCGCATCGATGGTATTGCCAAACAGTGCCAAATGAGTCTCCTCTTGAGCTCTTGAAACTCTTCTCGCATTCCTCGCTCCATACAAATTTTGTATCTTTTTCGAGTCAACTGAAGTT
The DNA here is from genome assembly GCA_020205615.1 of Panax quinquefolius. NCBI lineage: Eukaryota > Viridiplantae > Streptophyta > Magnoliopsida > Apiales > Araliaceae > Panax > Panax quinquefolius. Next base: position 111,171,532 of record CM035164.1, read on the forward strand.
AATCTGAGTAGCGATTCGAGAAAATCCTTCCACGAATCTCCGATAATAACCAAATAAGCCCAGAAAGCTACGCACTTCTGGCCACCGACTTTGGTTGCTCCCAACTTTGATCGCTTCAATCTTCACCGGTCGACAGATACTCCATGTTTTGACACCACGCGCCCAAGGAATGCTACTTCTTGCCGTAACTCGCATTTCTTCACTTTTGGCATAAAGTTTGTTTTCACGAAGCCTTTCAAGTATCAGCTTCAAATGGTGCTCATGATCTTCACGGCTTTTGGAATAGATGAGGATGTCATCAATAAAGACAACAACAAACTGATCCAAATATTCCTTGAATACACGATTCATCATATCCATGAAAGCAGCAGGAGCATTAGTCAATCCAAAAGACATGACTAAGAATTCATAATGCCCGCATCGAAGTTTTGAAAGGCGCCTTTGAATATCCTCGCTTTTAATCTTCAAATGATGATATCCGTAATCGAAGATCGATCTATGAAAAAAGAATTGTGAATCTGAATCGTCGAATGTGTCATCAATGTGAGGTAGCGGATACCTATTCTTGATGGTGACATGGGCTTAATTCTCAGAGTCAATACAAAAGTCGCATACTCCGCCTTTCTTCTTTACGAATAAAACAGAGCACCCCAAGGAGATGTACTAGACGAATGAAACCTATGTCTAACAATTCTCAGTAGGTTGACTTTTAACTCCTCAAGTTCAATAGGAGCCATTCGATATGGGGTTTTAGAAATGGGTCTTGTACCTTACTCAAGGTCAATAAAGAATTCAACATCACGCTCGGGGTAGAATCAAAGAAGTTCTTCAGAAATACATCGTAAAAATTCTCTAACAATGTAAATATTATTCAAATCGACTTGTCTTTGTTCAAATCCATAACATGGGCTAAGAAAGCTTGACATCCGCTTTTTCAATAAACGAATAGCTTTATGGCTTGATATGATAGTGACCGATTTTAGTGGTTTAGTTGTTTGAATTAGTGATAACAGTTGGTTAGGAATATGAAAACTAACAACCTTACGAAAACAATTAATTTTGGCATGATGAGTGGTTAACCAATCAATTCCTAAAATCACATCAAAAGCAAGTATCTTTAAAGATATAAGATCAACAGGTAATGTGATAGTGCCAACTTGGATCATGCAAGATTTATAAATTGTAGATGTAACGAAGGTTTCACCCAACGGAGTTTCAACAGATAAGTCAAAGTCCAATTTCTCCGGAGTCAAATTTAAATGTTGAGCACAAGTAGGAGAGATAAAAGAATGGGTAGAACCGGTATCTAGTAAGGTATAAACTTCGCAAGAGTTCAAGATTAGCTTACCCATAATCACCTCGTTCAGGTTCCTCGCTTTTGGCAATACCACGACAAACGCCTTCCAGAACCGGCCGATTTCGACTTATCCGGACAGCCCTGAGTCACCATCCCCGCTTGATCTTGGTTTTGCTATGAACAATCCCGAGCTATGTGGCCTTCCTTTCCACAACAGTAACATACCTTGATTGTTGTGGGACAGTAATGATATGTCCCTCTTTCCCGCATTTGTAACATCTAACCGGCGGCCGCTCTCCTCCCCTAGAATTTGTTGTTGGTCTTTGGTAATCATTGTTGATGTCTTCCCGCCATTGTTGAATCTCCTATTTCTAAAATTTCCACTTGACTCACCTCCTCTCCTATTATCACGGCCACGATGACCACCCGAGTGGTTACCGCTTTGTTCGTATTTTTCCTCCTCGTTGGTTATCATCGCTCGATGATCATTGCATCAACACCGTATGACCTAGTTGTGGTCCCTCGGTTGAACATTCTCATTATCTCACTCTAATAATTGAGCCCTGCTTTACAACATCCGAATATAAAAAAATTTATGAGATATAAGATATTGCAATCTCGGCTTTAGACCTCTCAAAATATCCTCGCTATTCGCTCCTCATTTTCACCAAATGAGGTGCAACTCTGGATAACTCGCAAACTTTGCCTCGTCTCGGGACACCGCCATGTTGTTTTGTTCCAAATCGATAAACTCCACCTCCTTCATATGATGAATACTTTCGTGAAAGTACTTGTCATTGAATAGTTTCTAAAACGCTTCTCAAGACATGCCGAAAAGAGGTATGGCTTGGTACGCTTCATGACTCCACCAAGAGTCCGCCTCACCGCTGGAACATAAAGGCGGCGAATGGAACCTTCTGTTCCTCCGTGCATCCCAAGACATCGAATATCTTGGTAATTTGCTTGACCCACATTTCCGCCATGATCGGATCCGGCTTTCCCTTAAATTCTGGTGGTCCCAACTCCTTGAACTGCTTGGTTGTGACAAGCCGCGCATTGCTATCATTTCCACCCGTATTTTGTGCACGAGTCTCCCTCGTCTAGTTTTGCATGAACTGCAAAAAGCTCCTAAACATTCTATCATTCATCGTTTGCTCGGTAGTGTTGTTTACAGGAGGAATATTGCCTTCCTATTTCACGTTCTCCTGGTTTGTAACTAAAGGTTGTTCCACAGTCTCATACACTCCATTGTTGATGTTCTCAGCGGCCATTCTTAAATACTGCCATAAAACAAGGGTTAATTAAACAAATTAACATATCACATAATATCCCTATATTATGACTGACCAACAAATAAGCTTAGATAAGACACACTAGCGAAGGATTTACTCATCTCTCCCCTCCTAGTTCTATTCCCCGATCTCCGCCAGAGACCATATCCCTAAGCTCGATATTAATCGTGACGCCCCAAAATAGGTATACAACACCCATTCGAGTCGCCAAATACATGGTACGTAAAAGCAAACTACAACTTCAATAATACAATTATCGTGCAAAATACGACAACACATACTATGAGTTTAAATACAAATATTGTCTTCTAGACAATATCCATACTCAAATAAGTCCTCGTTACAATTATTCAAACGCTATTTTACAGAAATAGTGAGGACTGCTAAAACATCATTTTAGAACCATCACTCCGTACCCCGACTAGTTCTTGCTATGTTCTCACCTCCTGAGAAAAATGGAACAAAAAGGAAAAGGGTGAGCTCAACTAGCCCAGTAAAGAATATTATGACTAAGATAATATACAACAAATTATCGTTAGTCTTCAACAGGGAAAAATCTGATAAAATATAATAGCTAACAAGTTTTAGATCAACAACTGCAGCGGAAATAGCAATCCATTAGAAGAGTCAAGTAGAGAATGAGTTCTATTATCTTCTAAGATTTAAAAGTCCATTATCAATATTTTATCCCTGTAACAACAATCAATATACACATCTTTAATCAAATATTCATCTTTGCACTACAGGCCAAAGATATTCATTTGTATCACCAAATTGGTCATGTTCATCTCAACACTGCTCATCTTTTGCACTACGGGCCAAAGATATTCATCGCTTATTCATTTATCTTTTGCCACTACTGTCAAGATATTTAGTAATATCATCATTTAGGGTGAGGATGATGAAAAATATTTTAAAGAAAACGAATCCAAAGGAAACGGAAGGACAAATAGTAGGATTCGTATAATATCTTTATCCAAGATCAATAATACTTCATAAATACCAATTTTGAAGCGTAATTCAAAAATAATATCAAAACATGGATACAATCAAAGATAGTAACCATAATAAACATCTTGGAAAAAAAGAAAAAAAATCATTTTTTGGTGAATAGTGTCGTATTCGTGAATAGTGCAGTATACGTTAATAGTGTCGTATACGTGAATAGTAATCCCGACACAAAAAGTTCCAAATTTGATAAAAATTCAGATCAATACTTCTAAGATAATGATATTGAAGAAATAATATCATATATGAAGAAAATAAGATGCCTTACCTCAAAATATCGCATTTCCGATCTAATATCTAGATAAGGTCAAGAAAAATTGCACCGATGAATAGAAACTCACAAAGTATCTAAATACTCATAAAATACACTAAATAATATAGAGAGAAAGAGAGAAACTTGTTTCGTGTGATTTTCAATTCTAACTTAGCCTCTATTTATAGAAAAATGTTAGCAGCACTTTGATGCAGAACCCGATGGATTTACTCGCTACTATTCCCACCCACCACATTTGAAATAAATTCAGCACATTTCTTCACCAACCACAAGTGGGGCCCACTCAATTCTAGAATTTTCCACCAAAATCATTTATAAACCTAATTTACGAATCAACACCTCTTAAAATTCATAACAAATCATACGCTCATTTTTAACGGTTCAAAATTTGTGGACATATACTCAACTTATATATGTATAACATATCCAAAAATTATAACGATCCAACTATTTGGATTAAAATTTATAACTCACACAATATATCTCAAAAACACCGGTTTAATATTTAATACCTTCATTCCGACAAAAAATACCGATAAAACACCTCAACATTAACTCCTTCATTTTTAACCACAATAAATATATCCAACATTTATATCCACATAAAATAAATATTTCCTTATCATATGAATCAATAATTAATTATTCACAAATAATATTACGTAATCACATTTATGACAACCAACCAGCCGCTCCTCGTGAAAGAGGGGGCTTCCAATAAGAATTTCTCCTTATCATGGCGCAATTAGGTGACCAAACCTCTCCTCGATGTAACTTTCTAGACATTGCCAATAATGCTATCTAATAATATTTTTCAAATAATATGAATTATTGATCCGATAATGGGAAATATTGTGCGTTGATAATTATCAAACAACAATAATATAAAATATCAATGTAGCAATTATTGAATCAATAAAATAAAATATTGAACAAGAATAACTCGTAATAATTATCGAGTAGTGCCTTCTTACGTAAGGATCAATAATTCATCAATACCGCGCATCCACGCCAGACATCGTATTTTAACCACCGGGTATTCCAACAAAGTTAATCGGTAATAACTATGCCGTTATTTATAAAAACTCAAACTTGTCATTTTCTTCATCCGACAGCTTATTCTCATTATGGGCCCACAAATGATCGCTACTCGTCTGCATTTAATATTCCTCGACAACAAGAATATTCCACGACCAAAACGAATATTCCCCGACAACAATGATTATTTTATAACCACTTGCATATTTTGCAAAATTTGCACATTTCACCCATAACCAGAGAATTATATCAAATTAATACCTTATTATTCACAAATATAATTAGAGGAAAATTGATTTTATTTATAATAAGTTGAGGTCTTACACGGAAATTCCGTCGGAGATAACAAATAAAAACTTTTCAGCTTCTGCCTTTTCATTTCAGATGCTCGTTTATCTCTCATTATCCCTCTCATTCTCTCACTCTCCTTCCTTCTCTCATCCTCCCCGCCCCCACCCATCCAGTCACCGGTCCCCCCACTGCGTCTCTCGCCTCTCTCTCTTCACCTCTCTTTGCACTCAACCCCATTGCCGGCCACCCTTCCACACAGCACCACTGTCCGTGACCCTCACATACGCAGCCGACGTCGACGACTCGCGTTCTGGCCAGGTTGGACTCTGCTTTCTCCTTCTCCTCCTTTAACCTATTTTTAAACTAAGGCCTAAGGTTAGTAATGGTTTATTTCTATAATTAGGTATAATTTCCTGTCCTATATTGTGCATATCGCACTGAAATTGGTATTATATATATATGTATATATATGTGTGTATATATCTATTGATGATAACTGCTACTATATATATATTTCGGATGAATTGCTAAAATTGGGACTTAAGTGTTAATTGTCAATATAGAGGTTATTATTTGTGTTCTGCCGAAATGGGTTATTGCTTGTGGCTACCTGTTGTGTTAATTGCCTAACTGTTGTGAAAATTGGGTTGCCAAAAATTGTGTTATGCCTAACTGTTACGCAAACTGCATGTTGTGCAAATTGGGATTGCATCTTCTATTTAGTGTATATCATCTGGTAAATGTTTCAATTTGTTTTTCTTTATGCAATTGCAGTTTATTACAGTGTATGTTCATGGTGAGTGTATTTTATATTTCTGATGGAATTTCTAACTGAATTTCTGTCAGAATTCTTCAATTGCAAATTTTGTGGGCCCATGTAACTATTTAAATATGTTACTTAATTAATTTTCCAATACTAAAATAACCTAGTTTATAGTAATATTTACTTAGTTTTGTACTACTAAATAAAATAAAATAATATTATAAATAATATAAATTTAAATAACGTAATATAAGATAATATAAAATAAAATAAAATAATAAAATTAAATAACATAAGATAAGATATTTTAAGATAAAATGAAATGAAATAATTAAATTAAAATAAAATAATTGTTCCTAAATGAAATAACTTAAATTATATCTAATAAATAAATAAAATACATTAAATTAAATAATATAATATGAGTAATAATAAGATAAAATAAAATAAAATACAAAATAATAATAATAAATTATAATAATTTAAATTTAATAAAATATAATGAAAAAATTAAAAAATTAATTTAATAAATAAATTAAATTTAATAAAAAATATTTTAAAATATGTAATATAATACAAATAAAATACAATCCAATAAAATATAAAATAAAATAAAAATAATAGAATAAAATATAATAAATAGAATAAAATAAATATAATTTAATTTAATTAAAATAATTTAAATAAACTAAGTACCACTTACTTAGTTTATCATTAATTAACAAAATAAATTAAGTAGCTAGGAGTGAATGCCTAACAAAGAGTCTCTATAGATTCCAAATAACAATTCTCATAAACTAAGTATCGACTTACTTAGTTTATCATCGCAAAATAAACTAAGTAGCATTTGATTAGTTTGCCACAATTTTCAATAAATGCAATAATACTCTCCGTACATATATGTACTCTTTCTTGTATGCAGAGTTTTCGACATAGCGATTCTTGCAGATAATAAGTACTCAACCCGTTCCTCTACATTAAAAAAGGGGTCGTAGTTCTGTTTTGTGTCTATACTCGAATTGTAAAGTTAATTGAATTACTGCAAACATTCCTCACTGTTCCATCATAATAGATGGCAACATCCGGAAGGAGTTCCATTAAGTTGTTGAACAAAGTTCTAGGTTAAGCAACCCTCTAGATAAGCGAATGATCATTTCTTTGATAGGAATGGATTGGACTCGTATGGGGAGATGATTCATTCCTAGTTGAGAAGTGATCGTTCATTCATTTAGAGGGTTGTTTCACCTGAAACTTTGTTCAATAGCTTAATGGAACTCCTTCGGGATGTTGTCATCTGTTATGATGGAACAGTGAGGAATGTCTGTAGTAATTCAATTAACTTTATTATTCGAGTATAGGACACAAACAGGAACTACGACCCTTTTTTGCCGGATTGCCGACTCAAGTAGTCTCTATAGATTCCAAATAAAAATTCTCATATACTAAGTACCACTTACTTAGTTTATCATCATTGGCAAAATAAACTAAGTAGCATTTGCTTAGTTTGCCAAAATTTTCACTAAACTTAGAAACCCATTTGACATTCACTCAGTAGGAGTGAATGTCGAACAGTCCCCAGTTTGGGACTATTATTGGATGTTATGTCTCTCACTTAGGCCGGTGCCAATACGAAAAGTACGTTTTTGTTATTTTGAGGATTTTTCGACTATTATCTCTATTGTTCTCCGAGTGCATTGAGAGAATATTAAGTTATCTTAGTCTATTTCGTGTGCTTGGAGATCATGGGGAGGTGCTGTCGAAATTTTCTTGAAACTCATGAAACGTACTCATTGTGTTTGCACTAGTGACGAGACGCATCCAATAATGGGATAGAAGCCTTATCCATGTCCTATAGAGTGAAGATACTAGGTAAATCTAATTCATGCATAAATATCCAAATTAACTGAATCCGTCTTCTGTGTAGTTAAAAATGTCAGCCGACCGAAGTTGGATGTTCCGTAGGATACCTAGTGATGGGAGGGGATTAGTCGCAGCTTATCGTGTTGGGGTGTCAGATTTCTTGAACAAAGCACTAGAACATACTGATGATCCGAACGGGAAGATGCGATGCCCGTGTGTCAAGTGTAAAAACCTGATTTGGAAGAAAGTCGACGAGATTAAATTCGACTTATTTTCCCATGGATTTGTGGATGGGTACTTCGTATGGACTCATCACGGGGTCAAAAGTGATTGAAAATATTGTGGAACAACCAATTCCATGGGATTCATACGTCGAAAACTATGATCCAGTTGAGATGTTTGTCGATGCTTATATATAGCCCTACTAATTTTGACTGGGCTAAAAATGAACCTTCTTCAAGCAGTGCGAAACAAGTTCCAAATGATACAGCTGCTTCCTTTTACAAGTTACTATCTGCTTCTGGGGTGGCATTGTATTCAGGAAATGGTACGGACACCAAGCTTTCTGCAGTGACGAAGCTCTTACACTTCAAGAATGAGCACGATCAGATCGAGAGAGGTTTCAATGATTTGCTTGCTATAATTGGACAGCTTCTTACCCAAGGATCATACTCTTCCTGCGAATTATTACAAAGTGAAGAAGATGGTCAAGGGGTTAAATATGTGGTATCATAAAATCGATGCTTGTGAGCAGGATTGCATGTTATACTATGGGGAGGACAGAGATAAGGGACAGTGTGATATATGCAGCTTACCGCGCTACTACAAGGTTACAAAACGTGGGGGGAAGGAGAAACATGTTCCCAGGAAAATCTTACGGTACTTTTCACTTGCGCCGAGACTTCAGCGGCTATTCATGTCGTCTCATACGGCTCAACATATGAGTTGGCATCGAACAAGGGATGTCGTGCCTGGTCAGCTGACTCACCCAATGGATGGAGATGAATGAAAGAGATTTGATGCAAATTATCCTGAGTTTGAGAAAGAAGTTAAGAATGTTAGGCTTGGCATGTCTACTGATGGATTTTGCCCTTTTAATAATTTTAGCCAGCCGTACTCAGTTTGGCCAGTCATTATGGTCGCTTATAATCTTCCACCGGCAATGTGCATGAGGGATCCGTATTTGTTTTTTACTTTACTCATTCCGGGGGATAAAAGTCCTATAAAAGACCTTAATGTGTACCTTCGACCGTTAGTGGATAAACTAAAGATGTTGTGGGAGACAGGGGTCTAGACATATGATAAATTGATATGCAAGAATTTTGTGATGAAGGCAGCCATGTTATGGACTATCACTGACTTTCCGGCTCTTGGGATGGTTAGTGATTGGCCAACTCATGGGAAACTGTCATGTCCAGTGTGTATGGGGGATGTGCATGGCAACCAGTTGCAGGATGGGCAAAAATGTAGTTTCTTTGGAACTGATCGTAGATTCTTTCCTCTTGATCACAATTACAGAAAGATGTCTGCACAGTTCAACAGAAAGATAGAGAAGAAGGGGGTTGTTGGTCGGTTGTCGGGCAATGAGGTCTTGGGTTGGTTGAACCAGCTTGATTTTCCTTTCACGGGAAGGAACACGATGAAATTGAGAGCGGTAAAGCATGCAGAAGACTCATAATTGGACACACTTGCCTATATGGTTTGAGTTGTCGTATTGGGGCACATTCATTATTGTATAGATGTCATGCATACCGAAAAGAATGTTTTCGAGAACTTGTTTTACACCATGTTAGATGCGAGTGAGACCAAATACAATGCTCGAAAAGATTTGGAGGCATTGAACATTAGGCTAGAATTGTGGCTTCGCCCTAATACTACGAAACCTAAAGCTCAATTCTGTCTTACTAAGGAACAAGTTGAAGACGTGTGTAAATGGGTTAGTGGGTTGAAGCTCTCAGATGGATATGTGTCAAACATAACACGTTGTTTTAAGGTTGAATAATTAAAAATTTCTGGATTCAAGAGTCACGATTGTCATGTATTCATGCAGAAGTTGATCCCAATTGCATTTCGTGAGATGTTACCCAGAAAAGTTCTGGATGCATTGACCGAACTTTTAAATTTCTTTTGATATATTTGCTCAACTGTAATCAAGTACAGTGATGTCGAGTAGATGGAGAAGAATATTGTGCTTACCATTTGCAAGCTCAAAATGATCTTCCCTCTAGGATTCTTTGACTCGATGGAATATCTGCCTATTCATCTACCGTATGAACTCAAACTTGGAGGACCGGTGCAATATCGGTGGATGTATCCTTTTGAGAGGTAATATAAACTGCTAATTGCTATATCCTGCTCATATTAATAATACTTTAATTTGTCAATATATTTATCTTAGGTATATGCGTCGATTAAAATAAAAGGTCAAGAACAAATCTCGTGTCGAGGGTTCTATTGCTAAATGCTATACAGAGGAAGAGCTTGTCAACTTCTGCTCATTGTATTTTGACGACGTTGTCTCAATGAAGCACAACCGTTTAGGAAGGAATGAGGTTGTTGGTCCAATGACTCATGCTGATGATGAGTTAGTTGTATTCACATATTTGGCTAAACCATTTAGCCCTGAGACGCTGACTTACTTAAGCGACAAAGAGTTGAAGATTGTATCTACATACGTGCTTCTAAATATGCCCAAAGTATCATCATAAATCACGTAAGTCTCAGCTTATTTGAGGTATTTAGTAGCATTTACAAGTGTAGTCATCTATATATGTTAAAGACATTTTACTAATTTCGCAGTTCATTCGAAGAGGAAGCTTATGCTTCTAACCCAACTTTTACTGCGGTAGAATTGGAAACATTCACTACAGCTAATTTCCAACAGTGGTTTAAGAAAAGGGTTGAAGTAGAGAACAATTCTGAGCGTTTTATAGATGTCATCCAAGGACCTTACAAAGTTGTTAGTTCTTTTCCTGGTTGCATCGTGAATGGGTACAGATTTAGAGTAGATGACTTAAATGAACTCACATCAATTAATTCTGGGGTTGTGGTGTTAGGAAGCTACTACTAAGATTCTGAGTCCAATTACTATGGCCATTTACAGGATGTGGTTGTGCTCAATTATCACGGGGGCAAAAAGGTAGTTACATTTAAGTGTAGCTGGTTTAATACTGAAAAGGGGTTTAAAGTTGATCGTAATAGAATCACAACCGTGGATATCAAGTCGGTGTTACAGTTGAAAGTAATATGCATACAAGCCAATCATGTTTGATGATAAAGCATATACTTTGTAACAATCTTATTCATTTATTAATAAAAGGTATTAATTTATTAAAGGCTTTTAATTATCTACATGATGCTGTTTTATAATATGTGATAAACCCATAGTTTTAAGCAATGCTTTTAGAATAATGATGATGATCATTCTAATGAGATCTAAATTCTTTGAAAGCTTAAAACTAAAATAGTTCCCAATCGTTGGATTACTAAATTGGGGATTAGTGAATCCGGATAGATTGGTACATACGTTGTTTTGCTTCATTGGATGAGGATGATTGATCTCATGATCATTTGTGTGGAGACACTAAAGCAAGTATGTAGGTGCTTATTAGAGAATAAGTTCACTTTGAACGCTGGCTCGCTAAGGAATACCTAATGGAGTTTTATTTGCTGTCGAATAGAAATTCTCAGTAGTGATAGTAAGTCAAGTAATCCTTGGATTTGAGATCATCATAGTATCTTGTGTATGATGAGTTATACTTTGACTTATTCCTTAAGACCCTTAGGGTATATCAAAGGGTATGCTTGGGTATAATAAGTTGTATATGGAGATAATGTATGATCAATAAAGAATCTACCACTTCTAATAAAAGAAGAGAAATGTCCTATGTGATTCGATAAATGACAACCCAAAGAGTCCTTGGCGAAGCGTAATGAAATTAGAAAGGAGTTTCTAATTTGCATTATTTGGTGTTGTGCATTTAAGGATCGAAATACATATAATTAAATAAAATAAGACTTGACAAGAATTCCATGTCTTATATTTAATTGGGACATTGTATGGTGGAAGGATTGAATTGTCACAGAACTATTAACTCAAAGGTTCTTTTATGATTAATGTTGAAATCTATATTATCCGAAAAGTCGCTGATCGCTAGGGAGGCTTATCCTATTGTAGAATAAATATTATTTAAATAAATTAATTATTTAATTTATTTATTTAAATAAGATTAGAATTGTTCTAATTGATTTATTCACAACCTATTAATATGGAGAACCTAAAGGGTCACACCATAAAAGGAAGAATAATTATTTAAGAAGTTAATGGCATAATCGTAATAATATGTTAAGTATATTTAATTTAATCTATGGTGATAGAATAAATTAAATAGCTTAATATTTATTATTTAATATTTTAGAAATATTAAATATAAATTAATGAGAGGAGTCTTATTAATATTATTACAATTATTATTATTTTAATTTCTAAAAGAGTTTAGGAATTAATTTAATATAAGTATTCTCATTTATTCCTAATTGGATTAGGAAGGAAAATTAGTTAAAGGAGTTTAATTAATTATCCCTAATAAGATTAGGGAGCTTAATTAATTAAAAGAATTAATTAATTAAAACCCAATTCCTTAATTGTTAAGGTGGGTTGCCCACATCTATAAATAAGAGGAGTCTTATTATGGGTGGGATGGGTTGTTGATTTTTCAACATACGTAATAATTCCAATTGTTGGGAGAGTACACCTTTTCTATAGAGATAGAAAAAACTAGGGTTTAGCCAACCAACCCTTCTTCTTGAATTTTCTTCTTCCTCGTGGATCACCTCTGAGGCCAAACATTTGGGTGGCTAACGCCGATCAAAGGAAGGAACCAAACCCGTGGATTCAAGATTGAACGCGAAAGGATTTGGAGGTGAACTTGTACACGAGGAAGCTTTCGATCTTCAAGGGTATGATTTATTCTTTATCTTTTCGTTTAATTAATAATTATGCATAAAGGGTGATCCGGGTATATGGTTTGTAAATTTTAAACTCGATTTTACTCGCTCAGCATTATTTTTGCAATTTGATTGCGTTATGAATATTACAAACCTAACAGTGGCATCAGAGCCAAACCTTTATGCAAATTATTAATTGTTTTAATTTGATATTATATTGATATGTGTTTAGAACAATTGAATTGGGCATAATTTTATTGTATAAAATTTAATAAATAAATAAAAAAAAAAAAAAGGACCGAAACCTGTTAACAGGTGACCTTGATTTCTGTGCCCCTTTTAAACTAAAGATTAAATGCGCAGAACTAAATAAAGGCAACATGCATTTTAAAAAAAAAAAAAAAAAAAAAAAAAAAAAATAAAATTCTAAGAAAAACTTGAGCAAAGACGGAAGTAAGTTAACAAGGAATCTTTTTTTTTTATTCAAAGCAAGGCACGGAATACGGATCACGTGAAGAACAGGATATCATGGAAAAGTTAGCCATTTTTTTGAGAAGCACGGATATATATATATATATATATATATATATATATATATGATATATAATATATAATATATATATTATATATATATATATATATATATATATAATAGTTATATATATATATATACTATATATATATATATTATTCTTAATTATTTTATAATTAAAATAAAATGTTTATTTTAATTTTAAAATAAAAGTTTATTTTAATATTAAAATAAAAGAGTTTATTTTAATTTTAAAATTGAATATTATATATATATATATATAATTATTTTAATCTTAAAATAAAAGTTTATTTTAATTTTAAAATAAAAGGTTTATTTTAATCTTAAAATAAAAAGGTTTATTTTAATTTTAAAATTAGAATTTCATGCTAACTAATTAGAGTTGGAATTGGATTCCATAATAACTAATTGGAGTTGAAATTGGATTTTATTTTTCCTAAAATAAAGGAGTTTATTTGTGAATAGGGAAGTAAATCCATCTTTCCTTAAATAAAGGAGTTTGTTTAGATATGAAATAAGATTTCATATTATTCAAAATAAAAGAGTTTATTTGTGAATAGGAAAGAAAATCCATATTTCCTTAAATAAAGGAGTTTATTTAAATATGAAATAAGATTTCATATTATTCAAAATAAAGGAGTTTATTTGTGAATAGGAAATATAATCCGTGCTTCCTTTAATAAAGATTTTTTTTTTTACATGGAATTGGATTCCATAATTAATTAAAATAAAAGAGTTTATTTTAATTAAAGATTTTTTTTATATATGGAATTGGATTCCATAATTAATTAAAATAAAGGAGTTTATTTTGATTAAGATTTTGATTAAAATAAAATAGTTTATTTTATTCAAAATTAGATAAATTAAAATAAAATAGTTTTATTTTGATTTAAATTTGGATTAAAATAAAGGAGTTTATTTTGTTTCAAAATAGATTTTATACTAAATAAATTTGCCCATTAAATGATATCAATATATATTAAATGTTTATTATTCATGAGATGAATGTTATTTATTGATGCATATGGTGATGTGTATGATAATAAATGGGATTGATTAATGGACTATCAACCAATGCGATTGGATTTTATTTTAGTTGGATGCATGAATGTATGGGTTTTATTAAATGGGTCTGCACAGACCTCGCTTTTCTCTAATTTTTCTAAATATAAATTCTATCTCCCTCCTATGTGCTTCCCTCGATCACGATCAAGGTTTCTATTTATTTTAAATAGTTTTGTAATAGGAATATTTAGAATTATTTTGAAGAATTAGAGATCAAGGACAAGAAGCGCTTGAAGACCCGCTTTGTAATGGAGCCCGGGTTTAAATGTAATAGTTATATTTAAATATTAATTCTTGCACCCCTTGGGTTTGACCTTTTGGTTCACTTGGTGGCTCTAGTGAACCAAAACTAGAATAAAAGTCCATAATCAATCCGGGTAGAATATAGTATTCTATATGTGCATGCTTATACTATATATATTATATATTATGCAAACATGCTTCGCAGTTCATTAATATGACGCGTATTTTATATATATATGTATATGCGCCCTAAACAAGAAGATGAGACAAATTAATAACAAACCCTCAATTTTTATATTAAGTCCTAAGCGTTCAAAGATATTTGGAATATCGAACGCCGCCTTTCTAGCATAATAAAATTAATAGAGTATTAAATATTTAATATGAGTTTGTTGTGTCACCACAAGGCAAGTATTAAGTATTTAAGATGTTAATTTATCACATTTGATGCTTATAAAGAAAATTGAACAATATTGTTTTGTTGTGTCACCACAAGGATGATATTTTTTTTTTGAATATATGGAGTGCTAGGTCGGACTTAACTTGGATAATTTTGATTCTGGATGTGCCACCACTTGATCAAAATAATCTAAGAGGCAAAATACAAGGAGTTGATAGTTGATGTAATTGACAAAAGTTGTCTACCTATTTATTTATATATAGTTTGTTGTGTCACCACAAGGCTATATACATTTGAAATGGGATCCTTATTCTCACTAGCGTATCTTTAATTAGATTTTGCTTAAACTATATATATTGAGGGTAATATAGTTTGAAGAAAATAGTGGGAGATACCAATTTAAAACAAGACCTAAATTATTTTGGTAATTAATAAAAGAATGTATGTTAAAATGTTGTTAATTACAAATTCATTTACGTAATTTTACAATATCTAAAATTACTATCAACTGCGAAGCATATTAGATGCTAAATTAATCGGGACCAAATTAAACGGATTGGTTAAGGAATTTGAGAATAGTTCTCATGGTCGTTTGAAAAAGCTATCTTATGTCCTTAATACGCCTATCCTCGCAATGGTTGCGCATAATGCCTCGAGGAAGAGATTGCTACTTTTAGAAAGTGGCAAGATGATGCACATTAGCTCAATGCATCATGCTCGCATCCACGAGTAACGAGCTTCAAATACAAGATGAAACTATGGATGCTCCTACTATATTCCTGCACATTAAGTTGTTGATGGTGAGGAAAGTAGGACTAATAGATATCAGATATCTAAGGAGCTCTTCCGATCTAGAATGGTCAATGGCACTATAGTACAGATAAAAGTTCTTAACATAATCAATTTGATTGATCAATTAGACAACCGGTTTTGTCATGGATGGAGAGTTGAGCCAAGATTTGATCTTTCCTCACTCCCTAACTCCTTTCATAATTGTTGTGAATTTTTCATATGAACAAGCTAGATATCGCCTTTGGCCGATTTGCTTAACATGTTGAAAAATGTTGAGAGTCACTTTCCAACCAAGAAAGATCAAGTCTTACTTGGTAGGGGCAAAGGATCTTCCGAAAAGAAGAACGATTCAAAGAAGGTAAATAGAAAGGCATAAACAAAGGATAATAAGAACAAAATCGATACGGATAGCAAAGGAGTTTGCTTCCACTACAATAAGCTCGACAATCGGAAAGAAACGCAAAAAGTATCTTGCAGAGGCTAACCAAAGAAGCTTAGTGAAGTTTCTATTATAATACAATTTTGTTCATGATTGAAATAAATTTTCTTTAAGTCAAGGTTCTACTTGGGTATTGGATACCGACTTTGGTTATCATAAATATAGATTTATGAAGGGACCAAGCGTAAGTAGAAAGCTAAACAAATATAAGTAATCCTATGTGTGGGAAATGAAGCAAAGGTCTGCATTAGCCATAAAACATATAGTTTAGCAATGCATACTGAGCAAATCTATTAAGTCAATAAGTTGTTATTGTATTCCGAGTTCTTGTTAAAATATTATTTCCATTTTATTGTTGGACAATGAAATCTTTGGTATTATAATTAAGAACAATTGTTGTTCTATTTATAATGATAATGTTTTGTATAGAACTCAAATATTATTTAATAGATTTTGTATACTTGACTTTACGTGGAAAATTATTTTATAAATTGAACAAAATAATATAAGAAAAGGAGATGATCATTCAAAGAGTTGAATATATGTATTTTGAAATACAAGTGTGAATTATTTGAAAGGTTCAAAGAATTGAAAGTGAAAACAAATTGGCAATGTATTAAGATTCTTTGATTAGATCAAGGAATAAATACTTGTGCAATAAGTTTCTGGATCATCTCAAATGGTTTTCTCATAATGGACACATCCTGATACGCAATAATTGATTGATGTATATGAAAGGAAAAATCATACCTTGTTGGACATGGTACGGTCCATAATGATTTTACCGACATTCCAGTATCCTTCTAGGGTCATGTCCTAGAAATGGTCGATATCTACGAAAAAGGTAACCTCAAAATCCATTTCAAGACTCCATAAAAGTTATGGACAGGGAGGATTCCTAATCTTAAGTATGTTAAGATAAGGGGTTGTCCAACTTATGTGAAAAAGGTTTCAAAATGATAAGCTTGGGACAAGATTTGACAAGTGTCGATTTGTGGGACATCCTAAAGTAAGTTTAGGGTATATGTTCTATAATTCTACTTAGCAAAAGGAGTTTGTTGCGAAACACGCTTCCTTCTAAGATAAAGGTGTTTATCATTAAAAGGGGCTAGTGGGAGGATAATAGATCTTGAAGAGTTCAAGAACCACAAAACACTATAAGTCAAATAAGAAGAACTCAGAGATAGACCTATTGTACCACAAACCAAATCGTAAGTCCGGAATAGTACCGAAGATACCTAGGAGGTATGGATTCATCATGGATGATGATGATGAGGTACGCATCATAGAAGATGATGATCCAGAGTTACATTCGATGAGGTAAGACTTCTAGTGTGTACAAAAGGGTCAGTGGGAGCGTCGTGACATTCCTAATATTATATGTTGATATACTACGGATAAGGAATGACATACTAATGCTACAATCAGTAAAGATAAAGTTGTCTAAACAATCCTCCATGAATGATTTGGGAAGAGCATCATTATTGGGGATGCAAATCTATATAGATAGATTTAAAAGGATGCTCAACTTAACCCAAGGAACGTATATTCATTTGATGCTAAAGTCGTTTAGCATGGCAAACTCCAAGAGATGTTTCATGTCGATGAGCTATGGAGTGTATTTCTCTTAATAGTCCCCATAGACTCCAAAGAAGAGAGATCGCATGAGTGACAATCATGTATGCAATGAAATATACGAGACCTGATGTTGATCGGTCATATTCTGGAGAAGATCACTGTAAGACAGTGAAAAAAATATCTTAAAGTTCTTAACCCAAGACTAAGGATGTGAGCATACATGGTGGGTCCGAATTAAAACTAGAGGGCTTTACGCACTCAAGTTTTTCGAATGAGACTCAAGACGATCAAAATCCACTTTAAGGTAAAGTGTTACCTTGAATAAAGTGTGCGAGTGAATTGGAAAGGTTCCAAACAAAGAAAGAGTTCTTTGGTTTAGTGATAAAGACAAAGTATATAGTCGTAAATGAAGTCGCAAGTTGATTGTTTGGATTAAAAGTTCATTACGTAACTAGGAATAGTTCCCAGTCTCATCTTGGATCTAAACATGTGTTGTGGCACTTTCATTTGATTATTAGAATCATTGAAAGATGGGAAATCACTATAGAGATAGTGGACTCTCATGAACAACATTACATATCCATTAACTAAAGCTTATCCAACAAAGCAGGATAATCGCTACTTAGAGAGAAGAGTATGAGTTACCATGGCGATTGGCTTTAGTGCAAGTGGGAGATTGAAAGTAATATGCATACAAGCCAATCATGTTTGATGATAAAGCATATACTTTGTAACAATCTTATTCATTTATTAATAAAAGGTATTAATTTATTAAAGGCTTTTAATTATCTACATGATCTTTGTTTTATAATATGTGATAAACCCATAGTTTTAAGCAATGCTTTTAGAATAATGATGATGATCATTCTAATGAGATCTAAATTCTTTGAAAGCTTAAAACTAAAATAGTTCCCAATCGTTGGATTACTAAATTGGGGATTAGTGAATCCTGGATAGATTAGTACATACGTTGCTTGCTCATTGGATGAGGATGATTGATCTCACGATCATTTGTGTGGAGACACTAAAGCAAGTATGTAGGTGCTTATTAAAGAATAAGTTCAATTGAACGTGGCTCGCTAAGGAATACCTAATGGAGTTTTATTTGTCACAATAGAAATTCTGTAGTGATAGTAGTACAAGTAATCCTTGGACTTGAGATCATCATAGTATCTTGTGTATGATGAGTTATACTTTGACTTATTCCTTAAGACCCTTAGGTATATCAAAGGGTATGCTTGGGTATAATAAGTTGTACATGGAGATAATGTATGATCAATAAAGAATCTACCACTTCTAATAAAAGAAGAGAAATGTCCTATGTGATTCGATAAATGACAACCCAAGTAGTCCTCGGCGTTAAGGCGAATGAAATTAGAAAGGAGTTTCTAATTTGCATTATTTGGTGTTGTGCATTTAAGGATCGAAATACATATAATTAAATAAAATAAGACTTGACAAAGAATTCCATGTCTTATATTTAATTGGGACATTGTATGGTGGAAGGATTGAATTATGCAGTAACTATTAACTCAAAGGTTCTTTTATGATTAATGTTGAAATCTATATTATCTCGAAAAGTCGTTGATCGCTAGGGAGGCTATCCTTATTGAGAATAAATATTATTTAAATAAATTAATTATTTAATTTATTTATTTAAATAAGATTAGAATTGTTCTAATTGATTTATTCACAACCTATTTAATATGGAGAACCTAAAGGGTCACACCATAAAAGGAAGAATAATTATTTAAGAAGTTAATGGCATAATCGTAATAATAATATAGTAAGTATATTTAATTTAATCTATGGTGATAGAATAAATTAAATAGCTTAATATTTATTATTTAATATTTTAGAAATATTAAATATAAATTAATAAGAGGAGTCTTATTAATATTATTACAATTATTATTATTTTAATTTCTAAAAGAGTTTAGGAATTAATTTAATATAAGTACTCTCATTTATTCCTAATTGGATTAGGAAGGAAAATTAGTTAAAGGAGTTTAATTAATTATCCCTAATAAGATTAGGGAGCTTAATTAATTAAAAGAATTAATTAATTAAAACCCAATTCCTTAATTGTTAAGGTGGGTTGCCCACATCTATAAATAAGAGGAGTCTTATTATGGGTGGGATGGGTTGTTGATTTTTCAACATACGTAATAATTCCAATTGTTGGGAGAGTACACCCTTTCTATAGAGATAGAAAAACTAGGGTTTAGCCAACCAACCCTTCTTCTTGAATTTTCTTCTTCCTTGGTGGATCACCTCTAGAGGCCAAACATTTGGGTGGCTAACGTTGATCAAAGGAAGGAACCAAACCTGGTGGATTCAAGATTGAACGCGAAAGGATTTGGAGGTGAACTTGTACCTGAGGAAGCTCGATCTTCAAGGGTATGATTTATTCTTTATCTTTTCGTTTAATTAGTAATTATGCATAAAGGGTGATCCGGGTATATGGTTTGTAAATTTTTAAACTCTGATTTTACTCGCTTCCACATTATTTTTGCAATTTGATTGCGTTATGAATATTACAAACCTAACAACAGTCTCATGACGTGTTCGTGTTAGCAAGTCAAGCGACTCAAGTGTATTACGCTCCAAATGTCGTAAATATTCGAAGCCCCTGGTACACAGTAGTCATTACTAAAACATGTTCGCTTAATGCTTATAACATGTTTGGTATGGATGAGGCGTTGAAAGAAGATGTTAGCAACCCTTTGGCCGTAGTGTTCCATGCTTAAGATGTGGTGAGTACTGTTGTCATTGACGTACCTGACGATGAGGATGTCGAGGAAAACGTACACATGAATGATTATGTAGTCGTTGAGGATGATAACGATGATGAAACTGATGTCGAAACTGATGATGAGGAAGAAACCGAATCCGAGAATGATATACACGTTGATTCTGATGGGTTTGATGACGTGCGTAATTGAAAATGAGCATTCATATTAATACATACCACATATTGTTAAACCTTAATATTTATAATCTACCAATTTTTTTATTCAGTATGATATTCATGGCTAGACATAGCGGTGGAGGTCGCCGAGGTGGTGGGCGATCCGGTACTAGAGACGGTAGCCACGATGGAGGCTCTTCTTCAGGCACGAGTAAGTTATCTTCACTAGGATTTAAATATATCTCAAGCTGCATTAGTTACAATGTTTATTGACTTAGTTAAATACAATTATTACAGATGCACCTCGTCGACGACACCGAGGGACGAACCTCGGTATCTTTGGTTGTCCGCCAGCAGTTCCACTTACAGTACCGGTGGATGTCGCTTCCCAGCAGTAAGTGTTAATATATTGGTAATATTAATTTCAGATATTGCAAAACATAATTCACATATTGTTATACTTTTTTTGTAGTATACTAGACCCGGTGGCTATGCACACCCTACACGCGATCTGTTTGACGCATCTCCCGAGAGGGTGCATGCGTTTTAGTCAGTGTGCGCGGTACGATGCCATTTTTATGTAGACCGTCTTGCGGGAGTTCCACGTAAGTTAAGCATATTATATTAATTACTACAAAGTTGTATTAGGATGTCTTCTTTAATTGTTCCTAATTTTAAATCCACTTTTGTTACAGGTTTATTATCGATTTGACCCGAGCATCTCTCAGTCAGCTGGCAACGATGTGATTGAGCATCATGTCACTGCGAATTACTCTGGCTGGATGTATGAGATGCGACAGAGGTCGACCCAGATAGTTGAGGACCAACCCGAGACCACCATCTGATATCATCACCCAAGATAGTCTCGGTTTAGCTTTGGGAGGCTATGTAAAGCCTTGGGAGGTCATGACTTTAAGAAAAAATTTGAGCAGGCGAAGAAGAACCATGGTCAGCTCCAGATAGTACACACCACTGGTTCTCAGTCGTTCGAGGAGGCGAAGATGGTAAGTGCGTTGTATTTAGTTATTTAGGCATCAAGTTCTCACACAAATACTTAATACCTATTTTATGAATGTTTTATTAGGCATTGGGGAGGACCTTGGGCGAGATCCTATCATTCTAGAGTTTTGGGATCGAGCCCATACGCTGGGGACGGCGTGCTTTGTCTCTCGAAAAATTTTTAGCTATACGGGTAAAACTCATCATACTATTTAGCTTTTAATAATATTCAATCGTAAATAAAATGATATAATTAACATACGTATACAGAATACATTACAAGACCGATTTCAGAGCATATAGCTGATCTGGAGGCTATTAGGAGGGGTTCTGAGCCGTTAGATTCTGCCACCCCTCTTCCCGATATAGTATTAGATCGGGATGAGGAGCTGAGACTATGGGTCGCGTCTAAGGATCCCCCTACTATTAGTACTGACAAATATCGAGTGTTGGGTCTACCGAGGATACCCGCATATACACTTTCTGGAGGTAATATTTTATTATGTTTCACGAAATTATCCGAATTTATCACATTATATAAATTATTATTAGTAATTGAATTTTTATCTCTTTATAGGCTCCAGCCAACGCCAGCGTTCGAGAGCACATGTCGGACCATCTCATTCGGGCGCTGGATTGGATGACGATATCTTTCGGCGGCTGATAGGGGCCGTGTCGGATAGGTTCTGTACCGACTCGGTCTTTCGGCGTTAGCAGTTGCCTTCCAGTTCTCGTCTTCACCAGATTGCTCGGGATATTATAACAGGGCCTCTGCGGAAATGCAGGATTACCACGGGAGCGATTCGGCGCTTGAGCGCCGAGATGTTCCGAATGGTGATTACCCTCTTGGAGGAGGGTTTTCGTCTGCCCCACCTACTCAGGTATTCTTATTGTTTATGTTTTTTAATTAAGGCTAGCTAGCTTGTTAATTCTCATACATACACACACACACACACACACACACACACACATATATATATATATACGAACTAATGATTTATATTTTTGATTCTATCAACAGGGTGGCGATGGCGATGGCAGATCAGCGATGACGAAGCGGTATGACTCTCGATTTCCATACACCGTAGCAAATATCGTTCACCTCTCGCCTGGATGATGATACTTATACTAGTTTATAGTTCATTTGTATTCATGTTATTGTAAAACATTTGTATATATTGTAGTGTCCAATTGCGTCTGTACAAGTATTGTAAATTATATTGTTTATCATTTATGGAACATTAGCTTATATTTGTAATTGGTTAGCTCAGTAGTGTTGATGATAATAAGTTAAAGATTACGTTTTGGTGGATATTTGAATGTGAATGTGAATGATAATGAGTTGGATATCGCATAATGAGTTGGATATTACGTTTTAGCGTTACGTTGAATATTTGAATGTGAGATACTGTGTTTATATTATCGCATGTATTAGGTTGTGACAAAGTTACGGTGTACATAAATGGGTTTAAAACACGAAACCGAACTTTTCAAATCAGTATTAAAAAATTACTTTTATTTATGATTTTATAAAGGTGTTTCCAAGCGGATATTTCATTGGTGTTAATAAGAACATAATTTTTAATAAACACTGTTATACTTTAAATTTTCAATCGGAAATAAGTTAATTCCGACAGAATGTAGCTGTCGAAACTAGGCTATCTCAGACGTAAATTTTGTCGGGATTAATAATTAGTCAGTTTAAATAAATACCGGTTCATTTTAATATTCAGTCGAAAATAACTTACTTCCGAGGGAATAGCTCCGTCGAACATAAGAAATATTATACTCGACGAAAAGTTTCGTCCTACTTATTCAGTCGTAAATATCTTATTTGCGACGCATTTGCGTCGGAGATAAGTTCGTCAAAGATAAGAAAACTTCAACGGAGTTTTTGACGGATCTTATCTTCGACGCGTTTATATACGACCGAATGTCCGATGCAAAATTCCGTCGGAGATATCCTACTTGTGACTAAATAGGCTTATTTCTGAGGGAATATTCCGTCGAACTTAAGCTTTTTTCTTGTAGTGTACATAATTTTAGCTCGCAGTCATTTCAGGAGGTTAAGTCGGTATGTATTTATATTTATAGTTTAGTTTAATATTAAACTGCATATATAGTAAAGTAAGGTGATATTAATTAATGTATGATTTAGGTCATGCGGAGCAGCTTGGGCTGACCTCTTACTATTATGGAGTTTTGGGATAGAGTCCATGGGCTGAAGGATCCAACTTCGGCGTCGACGATGTCTCTCGCAACATTAGCTATACGGATAATATATTTACTATAATGATTATAATTTAGTATCATATTATGCAATTAATATGATGATACTGAGTTAACTCACATGTATACATATTAAATTAGAGGAGCGGTTTAAGAAGCTCAGTCTCACGCGTGTAGCTGAGTTGCAGGCTGTTAGGGGATATCCCGAGACGTTAGATTCCACTATCCCTCCGCCTGAGATTATTTTATCTCAGGATGAGGAGATGGCTCTTTGGGTCGCATCTCAGGATCCTCCTAGTAGCACTACCGGTCGGTATTGAGTGATGTGGTTGCCTAGGATACCAACCTATACACTACCTGGAGGTATAATATTTTAGTATAGATTTCTCATTCATGAATAAAGTTATTAATTTTGATTTTTATTGATATTATATTTATTTTTGCAGGCACTAGCTAGCGTTTGCATTTGAGGGCCCACGTGGGAGCATCACATACGGGCGCTAGCTTAGACGATGTTATGTTTCACCAGGATACGGTGACGGTGTCGGAGACGTCTAGTACGGATCCGATATTCCATCGTCAGGACCTGCCCAGTCGTTCTCGCCTCCAACAGCATGCTCAGGACATTGCAACTAGTGCGATCGCCGAGAGTATAGTTATCCCTCTTGTCAACGTCGAGATTTTTATTTATCCCTTTTCGTTACTTGTTCTTTGGTGTTCTCATGTTAGGTGAGATTTGTTTGAAAAAACAAGTGAAAAAGGTCCAACATGTATAATGTCGACGATGGACTGTTAAGAGTCACCAATTGGTTTTTTATATGGTTGTACCA
Organism: Panax quinquefolius; assembly: GCA_020205615.1. Lineage (NCBI taxonomy): Eukaryota > Viridiplantae > Streptophyta > Magnoliopsida > Apiales > Araliaceae > Panax > Panax quinquefolius. Next base: position 111,196,341 of record CM035164.1, read on the forward strand.
ACACAACCGAGAAAAGGTTTGCACATTGACTCAGTGATGTGACACTGCTAAATGGGTCTGTGAAACCGAGATTCATTTAGGGTCCGAGGGCTTGATTATGCGGAGGGAAGGTGTTAGGCACCCCTCGACATCCGTGTTACCACGGTGATCACCACTTTTCAAGAAACTGTTATATGAATGTGTGTGTGTGTGTGTAGGTCAATGTGCTATTTATATGGAAGTAGTGCGAGGCCTCGTTCGCACCTATATACACAGGTTTTGAATTTGTGTAAAAATTTAGTTTTAAACAAGATATGGCAGTGATGTTTTATAAAAGAGGTTTTTCAAACCCTTGTGCTCAATAGTAATTGAGACCTTTTACACTCCCATATTTCTCAAGTGTTCGGCTGGATTGCTTTTAATTTTTGAGATACGAAGCATCTTCGAGAAAATAATGTACAAAGCAGTGCTGAACTCCTCATGGGCATGAAAACCATCTGAGGAAATCCAAACACCGTGAATAAATTTACAAGCTGCTTACAACTGAAAATGTCCATCACAGGAACCGAATCTAGATCCAGTAGACTGAATCTGTGATCACATGATTCCTAGGCTCACATGATGCCGCAATTGATATGAAAGCAGTAAACAGTTATATATATATAAGAGCTATAAATAAATATATATATATATATATATATATATTGACATGATCAGCCACCACGAAACACCTCCATTGGGGATCAGAAATGTAAATAAAGCTGTAAAAGTAATCAACCGCCACGAAGTAAACTCCAGGCAGGATGAAAAGTAAAGAAAGCTGTAAAGACGGTCAACCACCATGAAGTAAACTCCAGGCGGGACAAAACATATATATATATATAAGCGATAAACGCACCGGATGTAAAATGCAGGCTCATCGAACAAAGTTCGACACACAATTGATATATATAAATATATATATATATATATATATATATATATATATAAAGCAGTAAATACTCCGGATGTAAAATCCAGGCTCATCGAACAAAGTTCGACACACAATTCATATATATAAGTATATATATACGAATGCAAATAAACACTCCAAACCGAAGTCTAGGCTCAATCGAGGCATAACTCGATAATGTTAGTCCAAATATAAATATATATATATATATAAACTAAAATGAAACCACGGACCAAAGTCAGGGCATACACACACAACACGACTCTCAACGTGAAGAATGGTGTGTGCAGAGATGAAGAGAAAGGCTTTAAAGTGTGTAAGAAGGCTTACAGTGGACTGCCAAAGAAGACTTCAATAACTTTAAATGGATGAACACTAGGTTTCCACTGGTAAAAATATGACAGAATATAAGCTCAAAAGTGTTTTAAATAAGAAAGCACTTAGTGTATAGTGTGTACAAAGCAAATTAAACAGGGTTTCCTCGCTATTTCTCTTGAAAATAAGGCCACCCCAAGCCCTCTATATATAGAGGGGGGTGCCGCAACTCTACTTGAGGCTTCCCGTGATGCCCAACAATATGGGTCCCGTCGTGTCAAAGTACGTACACTCGAACAACGCAATGTTCGCTCGGACCTTCATAACTTTCAATCTGAGAGTCCGATGGAAGCGTGCCATACCATTCCAGAAAGATCTTTTCGAGAGATACACAATGACATAGGATTTGTCCTTTTTTGATTCTGGGAATATGGGTCCATGATCGAAACAACATTTCTAGGTTTCCGTCAGGTAATCTAGTGAGCTATTTTGTGTAGTTTGCGCTCTAAAGTTAAGATATGGTTCTTGTGGGACTTCTTTTGAAGCAATTTGAGTTGACATGAGTGTATTTCATTTGAAGTGAAGTTGAGTTGGCAAAATGACCATTTTTCCCCTCTCGAGGTTATCTACGATTTTCACGCAGTTGTAGTAGTCTTTTCTAAGGGTTATCTCTGAGGTTGTCATGCTATTGACTCTGAATATCCTCAAGGTTATCTCTGAGTTTGGAATTAATATTGTGGTTCTCCAAGGTTACCTCTGGAGTGTAAAAAAGACACTTTTTCCCTCCTGCATAGTTAGTAACAAGAAAAGAAAATTTCAAGTGTCTACACCTCTTGAGTAGTTCGCCGCGAAACGCGACGAGATTGTTCAGATGGTGGTTACCTTACTTATGGACGCTATTGGGCTGATGCTGAGTCAGCCCTCGACTACTCAGGTATACAATTCATTTTAAATTTTCATATTCTGCATGTTATTTAATTTTCATTTATTTTCATCTTTAATTTTATCATATGGACTAATGAGTTATATTTTTAATTGTATCAATAGGGTGCTCATTCTGATCAAGACCAAAGGGACGACGTTGAAGATGATTTTCATACGCCAAGGCAGGAGCGTCGACGTTCGCCCAATGACCCTCCTCACACCGGGGGCAGTAGTACTGGCTTGACTTAATTTTGTAGGATTATTATATACTTACTTTAGTTTAGATTGATGAGATGTTAATATTTTGTAGTTTAGTTGATATTTGATGTATTGTAGTTTAAACTTTGTCATTACTTTAGTTTGACATCGATCTTTACTTTAGTTTTGTTTATGTTTGACATATTTATTTTAGTTTAGCTTAATGAGATGTTTGATATACTTTAGTTTAGCTTAATGGGATGTTTGACATCTTTACTTCTAGTTTAGTTGATTTTTGACATATTATTGGCCTTGGTAAGTCATATTCATGTTGTTGGATAGTTAGTTATGTTGATGTGTTGTTGGAAAAAAAGAACAGGGTTACAGGTACAAAACTGTGGGTTAAAACCCTGGATGTTGCCAAAACAGAGCAAACCTTTTTTTTTAAAAAAACTTCTTATTCTCGATGGAATAAGGTAATTCCGTCGGAATTAAGCATGTCCACATGTCAGGCATTTGTGCCACGTAGTAGATTAAATCCGACCGATTATAATCGACAGAATGGAGTCCGTCGAGGATAGGCTAATATCGACAAAAATTTTGATCGAAGATAAATCCATTGGAAGTAGGCATTCTTAACTGAATTCTCGACGAACTTAAGTTCGACGCATTTATAACTACCAAATTTTTGACTGAATATTTCGTCGGAATTATGATAACCTCAACGAAATATTGTTAAATCTGACGGAATATTTGTGACGCCCCCAAATTCAGGTACTTGAAACCCAAACTCGGTGATTCACGATACCATTTCTATGAGCGAAATAATACTAATAATAATAACAATAATATAAAAATCAAACTTAATTTACATATATCAGAGTCTAATCCCAAGTACGTAACCTTTACTATAATTCCTTATATGATAGATAATACATATCATTGTCTTAATACAGTTTAACTATTACAAAAGATACCATTACACATATTCGTTTTGCTTTTCTTTTCCCCTTGTTCTTGGCTAAACCTTCTAGCTTTTCACACTTAGTTAAAAACATTTAAATTAAGCAAGGATGAGCATTTTAGTGCCCAGCAAGTAATAACAATTAGAAATATAATTAGCAGAAAGAAATAAATATTTTCTTTGTATATCACTTCTACAACGAATTTATAGTTGTGAAATAAACTGAACCGATAATAATAACATAACAATTCTATCTCAATTTTTTGAAACTACGTATTGACTTTATATATAAGTATTAGTTGACAGGCTATGAACATTGTTTTTAGTTTTCGCTAAGGTTTAGCAGAACTTCATCTGCAAATCGTCATAACTTACAGGCATGAGGGTGATCTGCCCAATGTGCCCTGTATTTATCAATACTGCATTGCAAGAATGATGTTATCGTTCACTATGTCCGCCTTGGGCGCATAAAAGTTTTCCCTTGATCGGGATGTTCATACTTAGTCTGGAATCCGAACCAAAATAATTTGATTGGATACAAAAAGGTTTTATCATATTCAACGAATTTTTCGAAATTTGTGTCTAGCTGGTCAATTAGCTTGGACATATATATACATATATACAACATGTGTTTAAACACAATGATTATCCAAGTGGGGACACTTGTGTAACCATATTTAGAAATTAACGAACATAATATATATCTGAATTACCATATACTAACATGTTGATAAACAATGATCGGATATAGAATATATCACAATAGGGTTAATAATATAGTATAATAATAATATAATTCTGAAACTTCTTACTCATGTCCATTGCATAAAGAAAATGCAAAGGTAAGATACTTGCCTGGTCTGCTGCTTACAGTACGCAACTTAGTTCTATCTTTTTTACCGAAACCTATCATTAATAAGATCATTTGATTGATTAGAATAACATATCGTAACACATAATACTACTTATTGCAGTCATCACATAACCTAATTACTTTGTCACACACATTCAATAGTCATTGAACCACAAACAAATATTAATACAGTCAAAATATCTAAGTCCAGATCAATTCCTGAAACATGTCGGTGTACCGACAGCTTTATCGGGTAATCATCGAGTCTAAAACTCTATCGTGTTGTTCAATATTCCTTTAGATATTTTAAATATCAGTCGAATTATTTTTCATAGCCTTATAATAATTTTTAAATAATTATTATAATTTATTATGATTTTTCAAACACTGGAATCATTTTTAAATGATTTAAATACTAAATATTTCTATTATCATTAATATTTAATTAATATTAAATTATTAATGAAACCATTACTAAAATATTAAAGTTATTTATAATAACTCAACTATTTTTAAAACACTTTTATTACCCTTAAATGATTTTTAAAAGCAGTTAAAATCATTTTAAAATAATTACCATTAATATTTAATTATTAATGTATTATTTATCAAAATATTAAAAGTGCTTAATTATAACTTAAAATAGTTTTAATTCATTTATTTCCTTTTAAATGATTTTAAATCAATAAAACTATTTTTAAATTATTTATTTAATATTATTATTAAATAACTCTAATATCATTTCATATGAAGTTATTAATGAAATTTACCTTAAAATATCAAAAGTTATATTTTATAACTTAAAATATTTTTAAAATATTTATTTTCATTTAAAATGATTTTTCTAATTTTAAAATCCTTTTTAAACTAATTTATTTAATATAATTATTAAATAAATCTAATATTATTAATGTTAAAATATTAATATTTTTTCATGAAATAATATCAAAAGTTATATTTTATAACTTAACATATTTTTATAACCTTTAAATGATTTTGAAATCATTAATTCTATTTTTGAAATTTATTCAATACATTTATTAAATAACTTAATTATCATTAATATTAAATAATTAATGAAATTCATCACAAAATATTAAAAATTACCTTTATAACTCAAAAATATTTTTAAACACTTTATTCTTATTTAAATTGATTTTTATAACATTAAAATCAATTTTCTCCAATTATTTAATACACTAATTAAATATCATTAATATTCAAATAATTATAAATATTAATGAAAAATATCCAAAATAATTAAAAGTTATTTTTCATAATTTAAAATAATTTTTAAAACCATTTTTGTAATTTTTAGAATTTATTTTCTATTTTAATCATTTTTTGGAAATTCAGAAAATAAAAATAATAGAAACCGTCGCTATAGGCTATAGCGACACATTTCTGTCGCGATAGGTGTTCTTGAGGCTCAAGAACACCGGCGATCGATGTTCATGTGCCTACTACTTTATCGTTCTGTAACTACTTAGTGATTGTTGTTTTTGGTGGTCTTGTAATGGTCTTGTAGTAGGGTTGTAACACTACACAATACAACAACTAACATGGTCATAAAGCAATATAGATGCAAGATCTGGCCTTGCAAAGTCACTGTCAGAGATTCTGGGTTTTCCAGAAACCCAGACAGCTTCATGGGTCCATTTTGTGACTTACATTTCTATGGGTTTTGGTTACGATTAATGTGTTCTAATGGTTTAGGGTTCTAGTCCACATGTTAAGGTACAATTATCAATCATCCCGTCAACATAACTACATCAAAATCATCAGATATGGTTCGGTCAAACATTGTCAGAAATGGTGTTCTTGAGTTTTCTGGGTTTTTCAAAACCGCCAGTATCGATCGAAAGTTAGCTAGTTTGACCTTAAATAACTTTCATTCTGTTGATTATCAAGGTGATATAGGAGCATTAATATGTATTATACATACAAGACTATAATCTAAATACATTAACACAAACAAAATAGCAAACATATGCAAGATCTGGAACCACAAACTTCTTGTCAGACGCTGAAATCCAAATTCTAGGTTACCCAGAATTTGAAAGTCAATGCTGAGTAGGCTACTTTGACCATCCACTACTTACAATCTGTTGATTGTTTGAGTGATTTAAAGGCATGAATCTGGGGTTTAACTAACAAGCTACAAAATAGATACAACAACATCAATAAAAAAATTAACACCTGACAAATATGAGACTTGGAAAGTATTGTGACATCGTTTTGAGTTTCAATGCCTGAAACTCTTGAATCATCTTTCGGTAACTGAGTTTGACCATGAATAACTTTTGTTCTGGACACGATCTAAGTCTGATTTCAACTCCAGATCAAACTCCATGTAGCATACTACAAGTCCGAAACATCAAACACACAAAACCATTAACAGGCTCAGATCTATGGCCTCTGACATATGGTTTATTTTTTTCTAGATTTTGAAAAACTTCAAATCCGAGACTCTAGATGTTATGGATCTAACATCTAGCAACCCAGATCACTTAGTTAGAATCCATACAGCATATATAACACAAAAAACTTAACATCTAACACAACATACATGATCCGATTTTGGTTAGGGCTTTATACCTCACTATGAACAATTCCAATTCTTGGCTTCTGATTTTACTATGGTTGTTCGTGGGGCTGGTTTTGTGACTGATTTATCAAAGAAATTTTGTGGGCTAGAGAGAGAGGGTCTTAGTGGAGTGAATGTTGGACAATTATGAAAAAAATGAGCACTTTCTCTCTCTTGATCTATATATATAATGAGCTAGATGCATGAATCTTATGTTACTGTCATTACAAGGCTGATTTGAATAGATTTTTAATATATTGGCAAGTCAAGGGTGGTTCAACCACTAAAGGTTTGGCAAGATATACAAGTTTCCTACTAAATAATTCAAAAAGGGTAGTATGGTCAATTTGATTTCAATTTTAAGGGCATTATGCTAAACATGAAAAACCCTTAGGGTTTAACCCTAAGGTTTAGCACAAATTTTTTTTGTAAGATTTCTAGAATTTTGCAATTATGGTAAAAATGAAAATTTTAGTTTCTTAAAATTGCAAATAATTAGGTTTTTCCTAAAATAGTTTAGGTTTCTAATTATATAAACTTACATATTAGGTTTAAAGACTTACTAATTAGCATTAAAATGACTAAATTAGCAATTAACTTTTCCATTTAGCAAGTAGTTTTTCCATTTGAAAATTAGGGTTTCAAAAATAGGAATTAAGGTTTTTAAATATTAATTAGGGTTTTCAAAAAAAATTAGGGTTTTACCTAATTACTTTAAATCCTGTAATACACGACATAATTCACATAACACAGTTACAACGCAGTCTCGAATTTCTCATTTGAATTTCACAATAGGGTGAAACAAATTAATGCTAGGGTTTGGTCATGATACCACATAATTGAACAACCATTATCAGTCCATACATATACAGTACATATCTATAGTACTGAAAAATCAAAATATAATTAATATTATATTCTTATTCTTATTCCTTGATCAAAATCCAAAATTAGGGTTTGGATTCCATATCTCATTTATCTTTCATTTTAACCTTATAAATTAAGGTAAAATAATTAACTTAATAATCATACAAAAATTCATATAATAAAATAATTATTATAAATATTCTAAAATCTTTTCATATATTATTTAAATAATATATAAACATATTTTCATGGAATATAATTAATAAAAATATTTTTACTGTAAAATTAATTATTGTAAGAATATAATTTATAATGTGCAATAATTCTAAAATAAAATTATTTAAAATTATTCATGTAATAAATAAATTTTATTTATCACATAAATACATACACATTTCCTAACACATATTCTCACATTTATAATTAAAAAAAAAAATTTATACGCAAAATTTCTGATTTAATTATATAAAAAATATCGGGTTATTACAATATTCCGTCGGAATTGTCCCTTTTTTTTGTAGTGATACACTTGTGTTAAACTACCAACCATTCAAGAAAGGACAAGAAAGAAAAAAGGTGAAGCCATATCTAATTCTTATCACTAGCCTCGTTCCATGTTTTAAACTACCAACCATTCAATAAAGGAAAAGAAACAAAATTGAAATGATTTCAAAATTAGTAACTATAAACAAATAAGGAAACTATGTTGATTCCTCCATTAATGTAAGTTATCATGATATTTTCTTATAGCATCATAATTGAATTTTATTGAATGATATTCTATTGTGTTTTTTTCTTTTGTGTGTATAAATTTATTACAGTAGTAACCTTCTCATTATGAAATGGAGAGAAAATGGAGGACCAACGAGGAATCTGTCAAGTAACTAAATAAGAGCAAAAAACCAAATAAAATACTTCTGACATCCATTAGTAAGAAGCTAAACCTACCAAAATCATGTACAAAATTTCTTTAAAGCTCCAGTAATATATTTGTAAAATTCCCAAAGTTTATCATTCTCCTCTTGTACAAAAATATTACACAGACAATGACAAATACAACATGTAAGGATACAAACAAATTTTATAGATGTTCTACAACTGTAACTATAACTACTGGATGATATCAGTTTGAACATAAGGAGTACCAAAATCTGGCCAAAGAAGTTTAGCAAATTGGTTTTTTAGTGAGATAAAGTTTTTGGTTTATAATATAAAGAAGTTCAATTTAGATAATAGAAAAATTTGTTCAAAATAAAAGCAAACCAAACAGTTCTGAAAAAGAGGCATGATATCATATGAATAGCAAACAAACTCTATGCAATCTTATCCAAAGAGAAACACTACTACTTTAGTGGATTATTAACGGCGTAAAGCTTCACCATTAGAAATAAAACTATTGTAGAGAGAAAATACAAATAGAAAAGTCGATGGTCGGAGAAGCAAAAGAAAAAATTGAACAAAAGATGAACATAGACCATCACAACTCATGTGGAAACAAATAAAAAAAATATATAATTTAACAATCTAATATTCCCATCAAGGCCAATCAAATCAAAGCAAAGCAATCTATGAAATTTCTATTTGGGGGAAATTAGATTGTAATTGTAGAAGAAGATAGAAGTAGGGTTATTTTTAGGGGAAAATTTGAATTGGAGAAACTTACACTTGAGAGAGATATAGCGGGACAACGACGGGTAATCCTTAGCTGGGCGACGACGAGTTGAAGCTAAAGGGCAACGGTGAGAGCACGACGACAACTCAAAGAAGAGGGAAAGGAACAAAATTTCGCGAGGAAGCAGAACCTGAAATATTAAAATGGGTCAGATTAAATAAGAGTCATTCTCGACGACAATACCATCGAGATAAAGCCCGTCGAGAATGAGTCACTACCAACAGCAAAATCCCATCGCCAATGACCTTAGACCGTTGCCTTGTGCCTTTGTCGAGTACGTAAAATGAGATTATTGGCACAGATGATGAAAATGAGGTCACTGCTAATGGCAGTCATTAGCGACGGCGTTGTCGTCGCCAATGAGGTTATTAGCGACAACAACTAGCCCGTTGGTAATATGTCCGTCGACAATGACCTAATTTTTTATAGTGATAGGAGTTCCTGAAGAAATAGTAGTACAGATGATCCTTGGACTTGAGATCATCATATTATCTTGTATAAATTGAGTTATATTTTATCATATTTCTTAATAGTCGATGGTATGTTGTAGGGTATGTTCGGATATAATAAAATATATATGGAGATAAGTGAATGATCAATAAAGGATCTACCATTTAGAAAATGTCCTATGTGATTCGATAAAGTGACAACTCATAAATCACTGACCATGGTTGAATGCAAATTAGAAATGAGTTTTTAATTTGCATTAACTAGAGTTGTGCATTTTAGAATCGAAATACATATAATCAAATAAATAAAACTTGACTGTAATTCCGTATTTTATATTTGATTGAGACATTGTATGGTAGAATGATTGAATTATACGGTAACTATTCACGAAATATGTTATTTGTATTCTTTGAGATTAAACGTTGAATTCATATTATCTAGATAGTCATAATATATTATTTATAAGGTGTCACTCATGATGTAGAATAAATATTATTTATTTATATTTGAATTAAAAGAGTTTAATTCATTATAAATAATATTAGAATGGTTCTAATTTATTTATTCTACTACTGGCTTAATATTGAACCTAGAGGGTCACACCATAAAAGGAAGAAATATGATTTTAGAAGTGATTGGCTTAATAATAATAAATTAAGTGTATTTAATTTATTAGTGAAATAAATTAAACAACTTAATATTTATAATTAAGTATTTGGAGAAATACTAAATTATAAATTAATAAGAGAAATCTTATTATTTATTATTATTAATATTTAATTCCTTGGGATTTAAATTAAAACCCTGACTCCTAAAAGGTTTAGGAGAGAGGGTTAGTCTATAAATAAGATGAGTCTTATTGTGGGATAGACTAATGCATCTTTTGCTACCTGCATCTCTCTTGCAAGCATTCTCAAAAATCCTAATGAGGGATAAAGAGAATTAGGGTTAGCCACCCAAGATCTAGTAGAATCTAAATTCACATCTTTAATCAATTATTATTGGTGGATCACCTCTTGGGCGTTGCACACTATTGTAGAAAACGTTTGATCCGAGGATAGGAGAGATCGCGCATTAGGAGAAAAAGGATTGGAGCTTGAATAACGCATCAAAGGGTTGATCATGTTCATAGGTATATCTTTTATCATTCCTCAATTAATAATATTGCATAAGGTGATTCTTGGGACTGCAGAAATTTTGTAAATACTATTTATGTCATGCGTTCGCTTTCACTCTATTTATAATTTGATTATATGAATGTCTTGTTTCTGCAAACCTATAAACAGTAACCCTAAGATATAGATGGAAATAATTTATGTTAAGTTAAAAATATAAGGGCAAAGTTAATATTATAAGAATATTACTTAATCAAAATTTTCTTTCTATCCAAATCTTCACATTTTTGATAAGAAGATTTTTGAAAGAAAGTTGAGCGAATATGTCTTAATTTTCTTTTCTTTTCTCTCTTAAAAAAAACTCAAAAACACCCACTAACTTTAACTTTCTCTAACTTTTTTTTCTTTTCTTACAAAAAAAAAAAAAAGAAAACTACAAGACAGTGGGTGTAAGTAAAAGGAAAAGGAGAGGCATTCGCTCCTAACTCATAAATTAACGACTAATCTAATCCATCATGTAAAAGCCCAAGGTCCAAACGCTATATTAGTAGTTGTGCCGTAACGGGCTATTGATAATTATCATAAAAATATTGACGTTAATTTTATTTAAAAAAATTTAATTTTAAATGCTAGAAATTATAATACATGGTTGAACATGTTATTAAATAATTTTCCATATTAAGTCATCTTATAATCACTGGACTAATAGTTCCAAGCCCAAATTTAAAAACAAATAAGACTTGAAATTAATAGTCATATCCTAAATGTAATATTTACAAACAAACATACCCTAAGGTTCATTGATTTTTTTGTTGATTAAGTCTTAATTCATATATTTGTATTTATTTATAACTTATATATTTACTCCCATTAAAAATTGGTGGGCCAAGATTATTTGGGTCTCTGGAATATAGTGGACCATTAATCCTAGAGAATTATATGGGCTTGGACCAGGAGTAATTTGATGGACCCATGTATGGTTTGAGGATCTTAATTTTATTTGGACTCTGAATTTGGAAGGAAGTATTGGACTATGAATCAACTTCCTTAATTACAGGAGATTTGATAAAATCCTGTCAAGGATTGGTCATTGGGTGAGAACCTTAATCTGATTCAGAGAAGGATTGCCCGAAGGTGGTGAGATTATTATAAATACAAGGCACTTCACTGATTTTAAGGTACTTGCAATTTTTTTATTTTCCAGCATTGTCAACCTTATATCAGCATGTACTTATTCACACACCGAGTTATCACCCTATGTGGCCCAAGCCAAGCTTTCGATTTTTCCGTTTACGTAAAGATTGGGACGCGTTTGGTGATTGGAGCAGCGTGGGGCGGATCTTAAGCGTTAACAAAAATCAAAATGTTTTTGTCATAATATATATAAAAAAAACTCTTGTTTTTTCATTTTTAAATATTAGAACTACACATATTTTCACAGTATTATTTTATACAAAAAAAAAATCAATTTTGCAATAAATTTCACAATATCTTTTGTTTTAGTAGGGGATTGATATTTTCATAAGTGAAAATATTAGTTCAATAATATATTCTCTCGTATGATAGTGAACCCCACTTACTATTATTAGTGTACGGGAAATTTGTAAAATCTCCAAACAAAGACAAATTCTGAAGCACGTGACAGTTGAAACTACACACGTGTGAGGCTTGACTTCATCCCCAAAATAACGAGATTATATAAAATGATGAGTACGTATTTTATTTTATTTTATACTAACAGACCTCACTAAATGTCTTAAATTAACTTTAAAAAATTAATAATGATACTATATTTGGGAATAAAGAATTAAAGAGAATATTAAGTCTTTTATCATATGGATTTTAGTAAAAATTTGATCATGAGATGTTATGGAAGGAAAAACATCGGGATAAATAACGTTTTAATCATTTCAGACGTTAGAATCTCATTTTTATTCTGTAAGCAAAACTTTTAAAGTTACAATCAATTCTTCATCTTCTCACATATTACAAAATAGTCATTAATTTTACTTTCCGTCCAAAAGTCAGAATGAAAAAATCGTGATGTAAAAGGTAATTGATGATATTATGCAAAATTGGCCCCATTTTTTGCTTCGTGGAGCACAAGAAAAATGCAAGGAGACATATTATTATAGTACAAACTACCAAAATTATTAACTAATTCACCTCAATAATTCTAAAACTAATAATAATAATAATAATAATAATAATAATAATAATAATTTTAAAATAATAATAAAATAATAATAATAATAATTTTGAAATAGTTAACTACTTCACCTCAATAATTCTATTTTTTTTATAAAAGTCTGTTTTTTTTTTAAATTCTTAAATTTAAAAAATGTTAATTTTTATAAAAACAGATTTTTTAATTTTTAAAAACGTTAATTTTTTAAACTAAACTAATATTTTTTTTAAATAGTGTGTTTTTTTAAAAATTCTTAAACTTAAAAAACGTTAATTTTTAAAATTTAAAAACGTTAAGTTTCTAAAAAATTCAAAAAACGCTAAGTTTCTAAAAAATTTAAAAGGGTTAATTTTCTAAAAAAAATAAAATTTTCTGTTATTTATAAAAATTAACATTTTTTAAAAAACAGACTTTTTTAAAAAATAGAATTTTAAAAACAGATTTTTTTTTTTTAAAAACAACTTTTTAGAATTTTTTTTAAAATTAACATTTTTAAAAAAAAATTTAAAACAGATTTTTAAAATTATTACTATTAATAGTATTTTATTATTATTATTATTATTATTATTATTATTATTATTATTATTATTATTTTGAAATTATTATTTTAAAAAGTCTTTTTCTATAAAGTTGTTTTTTAAAAAATTCTGTTTTTTAAAATTCTACTTTTTTAAAAAAGTCTATTTTTTAAAAACGTTAATTTTTTATAAAAACAGAAATTTTAAATTTTTTTAGAAAATTAACGCTTTTTAAATTTTAAAATTCTGTTTTAAAAAAATCTGTTAATTTTAAAAAGTCTTTTTTCTAAAAAGTTGTTTTTAAAAAAAAATCTGTTTTTAAAAATTCTATTTTTTAAAAAAGTCTGTTTTAAAAAAACGTTAATTTTTATAAAAAATAGAAAATTTTAATTTTTTTAGAAAATTAACGCTTTTAAATTTTTTTAGAAACTTAACGTTTTTTAATTTTTTTAGAAAATTAACGTTTTTAAGTTTAAATTTTTTTAAAAAATAGACATTTTTAAAAAATATTATTTTAGTTTAAAAAATTAACGTTTTTAAAAATTAAAAAATCATTTTTTATAAAAAATTAATGTTTTTTAAATTTAAGAATTTTAAAAAAAAGCAGACTTTTAAAAAAATAGAATTATTGAGGTGAAGTAGTTAACTATTTCAAAATTATTATTATTATTATTATTTTGAAATTATTATTATTTTAAAATTATTATTATTATTATTATTATTATTATTATTATTAGTTTTAGAATTATTGAGGTGAAGTAGTTAATAATTTTAGTAGTTTGTACTATAATAATATGTCTCCTTGCATTTCTTGTGATCCACGTAAGCAAAAAATGGGGCCACCACAAATATCACGCCAAACTGCATAAATCCACGATTTCATCGACTTTTGGACAGAAAGTAAAATTAATGACTATTTTATAATATGTGAGAGTACAGTAATTCGATTGTAACTTTAAAAGTTTCGATTACCAGAATAAAAACCGGACCCTAGTACAGTGACCAAAACGTTATTTATCCCGGAAAACATCATGAGGTGAACTATTTTTGTTGCATGGATTTTAAAGAGTACAATTAAATTGGGATTGTGACGCCCCCAAAATAGGTATACAACACCCATTCTGAGTCGCCAAATACATGGTACAAAAAAAAGCAAACTACAACTTCAATAATATAATTTTAAATGCAATACGACAACACATCTTGTGAGTTTAAATACAAATATTGTCTTCAGATAATATCCACACTCAAATAAGTCCTCATTACAATTATTCAAACACTATTTTACGAAAATAGTGAGGATCTGCTAAAATATCTTTCTAGAACCATCACTCCGTACTCATTGACTTCCTCTGCTATGTTCTCACCTCCCGAGAAAAATAGAACAAAAAGGAAAAGGGTGAGCTCAACTAGCCCAAGAAAGAATATTATGACTAAAGATAATATACAACAATTTATCGTTAGTCTTCAATGTGGAAAAAATCGATAAAATATAATAGCCAACAAGTCTTAGATCAACAATCTAATGCAATGAAGCAACAATCCATTAGAAAATCGAGTAGAGAATGAGTTCTACTATCTTCTAAGATTTAAAAGTCCATCATCAATATTTTATCCCTGTAACAAAAATTAATATACATCTTTAATCAAATATTCATCTTTGCACTCCTTGCATACGGTTTGACAATCTTACCATTAGGAGATTCATAAAGTCCTAATCCAGGACGCTTACAAATATCTTTCATGTCCAAACGTGCCTTATCGTTATCTTTTGTCTTCCCCCGTAACATTCATCACAATGTTAAACACATTGTCAAACACATTCTTCTCAATATGCCTCACATCTAGAATATATTTAATCAAATTTGTAGACCAATAAAGGCGATTTCAAAAGATGCTTCTCCGAACCCGGTTATGAGATTCACCAAACCCATTGATTATGTTTGTCGCATCAACCTTACCAAATGGGATAACCTAAGCAATCTCATCACACGATCTCGCATCTCCGTTCCCGATAATCGCGGTGCGAGCATATCATTATCTACTTTCCCTTTCACGAAGTGTTCTCTATTTCTTGAAACGGGTGATCTACCTAAGTAGAAAGCGATGATGATGATCAAACCAACAAGGCTTTCGACCTTTTGATA
Source organism: Panax quinquefolius (assembly GCA_020205615.1). NCBI lineage: Eukaryota > Viridiplantae > Streptophyta > Magnoliopsida > Apiales > Araliaceae > Panax > Panax quinquefolius. The sequence continues at coordinate 111,212,070 of CM035164.1, forward strand.
GATTAAACGACTTTGTATGCTCCATACAATACGGACAAGCCAACTTCCCGTGTGTACTCCATCCATTAACATACCATAAGTCGGGAAGTCACTTATAGTCCACATAACCGCCTTACTAAGGTTGAAATTTGTTTTCTTTGCAACATCCCAAGTCATACTCCATCCTCCCACAATACCTTTAACTCGTCTATAAGAGGTCTAAAGTAAACATCTAAGTTCTTTCCGGGACTCTTAGGACCGTGGAATCACGAGTGAAAGAAATAAGTATGGTTGTTTCATACACATCCAAGGAGGCAATTTATGCGGAGTAACAATCACAGAACCAACATGAATCTGAGCAACATTTGAGTGGCCAAGCGGATTGAAACCATCGGTGGACAATCCAAGCCTCACATTTCTAGGTTCCAATGCAAATTCGGGATGTGCTAAGTTGAAATCTTTCCAAGCACCTTATCTGCATGATGATTTAGTTCTCCATCTTTAATCGAGATTTCGCATGCCAACTCATATGTTCAAATTGATCTTGAAGACATGTACAATCTTTTTAGCCGATGTGTTATTGGAAAATACCTTAGAATCTTAAACGGTATACTTGATTTTTTGTAGTCACACCCTCTTTATTAGGCTAAATCGATCATGATCGCAAAACGTGCACCTTGTCATCTGCTCATTTTCCTTATAAAATAACATGCAGTCGTTGGGACATGCATCGATCTTTTGGTATCCAAGACCCAACTTCTTCACCATTTTCTTACAAAAGTAATAGTTACCAGGTAATTTCTCACCGTCAGGCAACATACTCTTAATTGCCTTCAAAAGCGACTCAAAACACTTATGGCTCATGTTGTGATCGACTTTGATGTTAATTAATGTATGCCACTGCAGACAATGTAGTGTGTTTGGTGCAACCATGCCACAATGGCTTGCTACCCTCGTCTAACAACTTAAAGAAGTCTTTGGCATCAGAATTCATAGGTTGCTCTCTGCCTTGCTCCCAATCAAAATCTGGCCCTGCAATATCATGGACCATTTCATTCATACGATGAGTACTCTTTGCCTCAATTGTGTACTTGTGTGATGCCACCATCTCTTCTCTACGCCCATGTGCCACCAAAGATTCTTCGTAATTTCTCATGAACCCAGAAATAAGTAAATGATAGTTTACCATGTCTTTGTCCATATAATTTACATTCTTACACTTTAAACATGGACATCGTATATGCGACTTACCATTCATACATTCTGGGTGACTATACGCATACTCCAAAAACACTTGGCAACCAGCTCTAAATTCAATCAGCTGTAGATTTATCTGGGCACTTGACTTTCGTCGTGCCATCCAACTACGGTCTGAATAGAGGTCCATGATTCCACGGTACCTACTACAGACAACATGAGCTTATTAATCATATGACTTGAGCATACTTGTAAGCATATGACTTGAGCATAATGGTAACCATATGATTCGAGCATACTTGTAAGCATATGATTAACATTTAAGCATACTCAATGTTAACGAATGAATGCAAATTAATGCAGTATGAGAAACTTTATATTATATCATGTTATTTTATTTTAATTTGTTTTTATTGTTAATCGTGCGTAAGGTATTTCATTCATTCTAGCTCTATATCGATGTACATATTTGGTTGGTATTCGATGCATTGAAATGTTTCTTCTTAAGAAAACTATCTCCATCTAAGGCTTCACGCCAAGAATTGAAGAGTCCATCTAAGGCCTCGGCTAACATGTTTAAGATTATACCCCTCACGGTCCCTTTTTATAATCTTTTATGTTTTGGGATAGTCACAACTTGGTTGAGCAATTTATAGCTTCTATAACATTTTATAGCTTTATTCTTATATACATAAGTGTTAAATACCCTTGTTTTTCTGTTATAGCCAAAACAGTCTCTTTATTAACCAAGTGTGTCTAGTTACCTTCTCTGTTACACTAACAGTTCCCTAGCACTGCCTATTTTGGCTTAACAAGCCCCCAATAGCTTACCATGATAACAACCAAGCTTGGCTTGGCCCCGTGAGGCTTGGCTAAGCTTGGCGTGGCCTCGTGTGGCCTCGCGGCTCCAATCCTAGCCCATCAGCTCCAATGTTCTTAATAGGCTCTAGTGGATCACCAATATATTTATATCCAATTGATAAGCGGCACCAGTGCTCTCTATATAAATGAACCCAATTTCATCGAGAATTACTAAAATTAAGCTACTCGCGTATTCAAACAATTCAATTTCTCATTTTATTTCAATAATGGGCATAGCTTTCCTATAACCAAAAGTTATTATATATTTTAAACCTAAAATGTTCACAATAAAAGAGGTAAAAAAATTCAACTACAAACTTATACTTATAATACTTATGAACATTTTCAAACTTATACTTATAATACTTCAAAAAATTACTTGAGTCTCCCCTACAATATGGACTAGCCACATGCACGCGACGACATGCATATATATGGACATTTCTAGGCATCCAAGACACAAACCAAGAGAAATACAAATTTCCATACAATAAGATCAAAACAATATCGATTGAATGCAAATTAAAGCAGTAAAAAATTCAGACCCATATACATTACCAATATAATATCAATCAAAACATTACCAATATACAATTATACATGAATTTTAGTTTTAACAAACATACATTATAAATGAATTTTATAATTAACATCAATTAGCATATTTGATGTGAATTATGGATAAACTTCTTTGAACCTTCTTCTTGATTGAATTATGGATAAACTTAATTCCTAGTTATGTTTTATGTCATACTCATGTTCATGATATTGGATTGGTATAAGTATAATCATATTTTGCAACCAAGGTTTTGGGTTAAGCCCTAATATTTAAGATCATGTTTATAGGCCTAATATTTAAGATTATGGTTAAGCCCTAAAAGTTAAGCCCTAATATTTAAGATAATCATATATAATATTATTTTTGTTGTTTTTAAAATATGAATAGAATTAAATCAATTTTGAATTTTAAGTTTTCATAAATCTGAATTTAAAAAGTTAAAATGTATCTCTAATTTTAAAACGAAAAACAGTAAAAGATTTGGGGGAATCGTTGCTATAAATTAACTAAGGTGTAATTACACACCTTGAAGCATTAGGTCTTTACATCAAAGCAAAGCACTTACACACCACATTCAACAAATAAAATTACACAATGAATAAGAATTAGGTCTTTACATCAAAGCAATTACACACCACATTCAACAATAAAATTGTAAAATTTGGAAACCCAATCAAATCGAACAACTACTTGAAGAATTTAATAGTATTTAATCTAATCTAACCAATATAAATACATACCGGTGTTTGGTGGGGCGACGGTGGCGGGAGGTGGCGGCGGCTGCATGGTGGTGGCGGTGGTGTGGTCGCCTTCTTCTCCTTCTCTTCTCTTCTCTTCTCCCCCTTTCTCCTCTTCTCTCTATCTTTGAGCTCCCTCTTCTTTTTTCTTTCGTTTCGTCGTAATCGAGCGAATCTTTGGTAATCGATAACATTTAGTTTGATCGGCGATCATTATCAATGACGCATGCGGTCACGATTTTTAATGACATGGACTTATCAAATGATCGCGTCGACGCGGTCACCGATTTCAAGTGGTCGCACAAAAAATTGGCGCCAACATTTCCAGCCAAAATTTTGGTGGCAAATTTATACTTAGCGACCGCATGCGATCGCTATTAAAACATTAGCGACTAGATTACGTTTCGGTCCCAGATGACGGTCGCTGTGACTAATATCAGCGACCGATGGTGCGGTCGCTGATACTGCTGGTCGCTGATAGACCTTTTTCTTGTAGTGGATTAAAGTCGGTTCTACTCGAATATTTGCCATCATCATGTGGGTCCCTGGAGTCTTTAATTCTACCTCCATCCTTTGCAAGTCATACAGAATGGGCATTTGCATTAACAATATCACACTCGTACTCGCATATGATCTTCTACCCAATGCGTCAGCTACTACGTTCGCTTTTCTAGGATGATATTGAATAGTGTGATCGTAATCTTTCAATAGTTCAAGCCAACGTCGTTGCCGCATGTTGAGTTCTTTTTGGGTGAAGAAATATTTGAGGCTTTTATGGTTCGTATAAATCTCCACTTTCTCCCCATACAAGTAGTGTCTCCAAATTTTCAACGCTGAATCATTGATTGCCGCTAACTCTAGATCATGAGTAGGATAACTCCTCTCATATTCTTTGAGTTGTCGTGAGGCATAAACTATGACTTTCCCATGTTGCATGAGAACGCATCCTAACCCTTTGCTTGAAGCATCGTTTATACAACAAATCCATCCGCACGGATGGTATTGCGAGCAGTCTTAAAATGAGTCTCCTCTTGAGCTCTTGGAAACTCTTCTCGCATTCCTCGCTCCATACAAATTTTGTATCTTTTCGAGTCAACTGAGTTAACGCAGATAGCGATTCGAGAAAATCCTTCCACGAATCTCCGATAATAACCAATTTAAGCCCGAAAGCTACGCACTTCTCGGCACGCAGACTTTGGTTGCTCCCAACTTTGTACTGCTTCAATCTTCGCCGGGTCGACAGATACTCCATATTTTGACACCACGTGCCCAAGGAATGCTACTTTCTTAAGCCAGAACTCGCATTTCTTCAGCTTGGCATAAAGTTTGTTTTCATGAAGCCTTTCAAGTATCAGCTTCAAATGGTGCTCATGATCTTCACGGCTTTTGGAATAGATGAGGATGTCATCAATAAAGACAACAACAAACTGATCCAAATATTCCTTGAATACATGGTTCATCATATCCATGAAAGCAGCAGGAGCATTAGTCAATCCAAAAGACATGACTAAGAATTCATAATGCCCGTCTGGAGTTCGAAGGCGCCTTTGGAATATCCTCGCTTTTAATCTTCAAATCGATGATATCCGAATCGAAGATCGATCTTTGAAAAGAATTGTGCTCCTTGCAATCGGGTCGAACAGTCATCAATGCGAGGTAGCGGATACCTATTCTTGATGGTGACATGGTTTAATTCTCGGTAGTCAATACAAAGTCGCATACTCCCGTATTTCTTCTTTACGAATAAAACAGGAGCACCCCAAGGAGATGTACTAGGATGAATTAAACCTATGTCTAACAATTCCTGTAGTTGGACTTTTAACTCCTGAAGTTCAATAGGAGCCATTCGATATGGGGTTTTAGAAATGGGTTTTGTACCCGGCTCAAGGTCAATAAAGAATTCAACATCACGTTCTGGGGGTAGACCGGGAAGTTCTTCAAGAAATACATCAGAAAATTCTCTAACAACAGAAATATTATTCAAATCTGACTTGTCTTTGTTCAAATCCATAACATGGGCTAAGAAAGCTTGACATCCATTTTTCAATAAACGAATAGCTTTATGGCTTGATATGATAGTGACTGATTTTAGTGGTTTAGTTGTTTGAATTCATATGACAAGTTGGTTAGGAATATGAAAACTAACAACCTTACGAAAACAATCAATTTTGGCATGATGAGTGGTTAACCAATCAATTCCTAAAATCACATCAAAAGCAAGTATCTTTAAAGATATAAGATCAACAGGTAATGTGATATTGCCAACTTGGATCATGCAAGATTTATAAACTGTAGATGTAACGAAGGTTTCACCCAACGGAGTTTCAACAGATAAGTCAAAGTCTAATTTCTCCGGAGTCAAGTTTAAACATTGAGCACAAGCAGGAGAGATATAAGAATGGGTAGAACCGGTATCTAGTAAGGTATAAACTTCGCAAGAGTTCAAGATTAGCTTACTCGTAATCACCTCGTTCGGGTTCCTCGCATTTTGGCCAGTCACGACAAACGCTCTTCCAAGAACCGCTGATTTCGACTTATCCGGGACAGCCCTTGGAGTCACCATCCCCTTTGAACTTGGTTTTGCTACAGAACAATCTCGAAAGCTATGTGGCCTTCCTTTCCACAACAGTTAAACATGCCTTGGATTGTTGTGGACGGTTTGGTGATATGTCCTCTTTCCGCATTTGTAACATCTAACCGGCGGTCGTTCTCCTCCCTTAGAATTTGTTGTTGGTCTTTGGTCTTCATTGTTGATGTCTTCCGTCATTGTTGAATCTCCTCTTTACGAATTTCCACTTGACTCACCTCTCCTATTATCATGGCCACGATGACCACCCGAGTGGTTACCGCTTTGTTCGTATTTTTCCTCCTCGTTGGTTATCATCGCTCGATGATCGCCGTCACCAATGATGACCACAGTTGTGGTCCCTCGGTTGAACATACTCATTATCTCGCTTATAATAATTGAGCCACATTTTACAACATCCGAATATAAAGAAAATTTATGAGATATAAGATATTACTGAATCTCGGGCTTTAGACCTCTCGAAACATCTTCGTCATTCGTTCCTCATTTTGACCAAATGAGGTGCAAACTGGATAACTCGCAAACTTCGCCTCGTCTTTGGGACACCGCCATGTTGTTTTGTTCGATCGATAAACTCCACCTCCTTCATATGATTTAATACTTTCAGAAAGTACTTGTCATTGAATAGTTCTCAAACGTTTCCCAAGACATCTTTGAAAAGCGCGGTTTGGTGATGCGCTTACGCAACTCCCACCAATGATCGCGCCTCACCGCGGAACATAAAGGTGGCGAATGGAACCTTCATTTCTCTCAGTGCATCCCAAGACATCGAATATCTTGGTAATTTGCTTGACCCACGTTTCCGCGGCATGATCGGATCCGCTTTCCTTAAATTCTGTGGTCCCAACTCTTTGAATCGCTTGGTCAGTGATGTCGCGCATTGCTAGCATTTCCACCGTATTCTATGCATGAGTTTCCTCAAATGCGGTTTTGAATAAAATGCAAAAAAACTTCAAACATCCCATCATTCATCATTTGTTCTAGTGTTGTTGTTTACAGAGGATTATTGCCTTCTTGTTGCGACGCTTCTCCTGGTTTGTAACTAAAGGTTGTTCCACAGCCTCATACACTCCATTGTTAATGTTCTCGTGACCATTCTTAACATCGCTTGCCATAAAACAAGGGTTAATTAAACAAATTAACAAATCACATAATATCCCTATATTATGACTGACCAACAAATAAGCTTAGATAGGACACACTAGCGAATGATTTACTCATCTCTCCCCTCCTAGTTCTATTCCCCGATCTTCGCCAGAGACCATATCCCTAAGCTTTGATACCAACTGTGATGCCCCCAAAATAGGTATACAACACCCATTCTGAGTCGCCAAATACATGGTACAAAAAGCAAACTACAACTTCAATAATACAATTGTCGTGCAAAATACGACAACACATACTGTGAGTTTAAATACAAATATTGTCTTCTAGATAATATCCACACTCAAATAAGTCCTCATTACAATTATTCAAACACTATTTTACAGAAATAGTGAGGACTGCTAAAACATCTTTCTAGAACCATCACTCCGTACCCCGACTAGTTCCTGCTATGTTCTCACCTCCTGAGAAAAATAGAACAAAAAGGAAAAGGGTGAGCTCAACTAACCCAGTAAAGAATATTATGACTAAGATAATATACAACAATTTATCGTTAGTCTTCAACAGGGAAAAATCTGATAAAATATAATAGCCAACAAGTTTTAGATCAACAACTGCAGCGGAAATAACAATCCATTAGAAGAGTCAAGTAGAGAATGAATTCTACTATCTTCTAAGATTTAAAAGTCCATCATCAATATTTTATCCTCAGAACAAAAATCAATATACATCTTTAATCAAATATTCATCTTTTGCACTACTGGCCAAAGATATTCATTTATATCACCAGGTTGGTCATGTTCATCTCAACACTGCTCATCTTTTGCACTACGGGCCAAAGATATTCATCGATTAATCATTTATCTTTTGCACTACAGTCAGAAGATATTTAGTAATATCATCATTTAGGGACCGAGGATGATGAAAATATTTAAAAAAAATGAATCCAATTGAAGCGGAAGGACAAATAGTAGGGATTAAGTATAATGAGTTTATCCAAGATCAATAATACTTCATAAATACCAATTTTGAAGCGAATTCAAGAATAAAGATCAAAACATGGATACAATCAAAGATAGTAACCATAATAGACATCTTGGACAAAAGGAAAATTTTATTTTTCGGTGAATAGTGTCAGATTCGTGAATAGTGCCGTATACGTGAATAGTAACCCCGACACAAAAAAGTTCCAAATTTGATAAAAATTCAGATCAATACTTGACGATAATGATATTGAAGAAATAATATCATATATGAAGAAAATAACATCCTTACCTCAAAATATCGCATTTTCTAATCGAATATCGGTATAAGGCTGAAGGAAACTTGCACTGATGAATAGAAACTCACAAAGTATCTAAATACTCACAAAATACACTCAATAATCTAGAGAGAGAAAGAGAGAAAACTTGTTTCTGGTGTGATTTTCAATTCTAACTTAGTCCTCTGTTTATAGAAAAATGTTAGCAGACTTGACCTGCAACCTGATGGCTTTACCTGCTACTATTCCCACCCACTACATTTGAAATAAATTCAGCACATTTCTTCACTAACCACAAGTGGGGCCCACTTAATTCTAGAATTTTCCACCAAAATCATTTATAAACCTAATTTCTTAATCAGTCACCTCTTAAAATTCATAACAAATCATACGTTCATTTTTAACGGTTCAAAATTTGTGGACATAAATTCAACTTATATATGTATAACATATCCAAAAATTACAATGATCCAACGGTCGGATTAAAAATTATAACTCACACAATATATCTCAAAAACACTAGTTTAATTTTTAATACCTTCATTCCGATAAAAATACTGATAAAACACCTCAACATTAACTCCTTCATTTTTAACCACAATAAATATATCCAACATTTATATCCACATAAAATAAATATTTCCTTATTATATGAATCAATAATTAATTATTCACAAATAATATTATAGAATCACATTTATGATGACGACTGCTCCTCAGAAAGAGGGGCTTTCCAATAAGAATTTTCCTTATTGGTGCATGATTAGGTGACCAAAACTCTCCTTGATGAACTTTCTAGACATTGCCAATAATGCTATCTAATAATATTATTCAAATAATATGAATTATTGATCCGATAATGGGAAATCTTGTGCGATGACAATTATTGAAACAACAATAATATAAAATATCAACGCAACAATTATTGAATCAATAAAATATTGAATAAGAATAACTCATAACAATTATTGAGTAGTGCCTTCTTCACGTAAGGATCAATAATTCATCAATATTGTGCATCCACGCCAGATTCAGTATTTTAACCACAATTTGTATTCCAACAATAGGTTAATTCAAATAACTACTGTACCAATTATTTATAAAAACTCAAACTTGTCGCTTTTCTTCATCCCATAATTATTACATTATGGGCCCATGAAATGATCGCTACCGTCGTATTTAATATTCCTCGACAACAAGAATATTTCACGACCAAACGAATATTCCCCGACAACAATGATTATTTTATAACCACTTGCATATTTTGCAAAATTTGCACATTTCACCCATAACCAGATTATATCAAATTAATACCTTATTATTCACAAATATAATTAGAGGAAATTCGATTTTATTTATAATAAGTTGGGGTCTTACAGGGATGATATGATATGAATGAGGCATATACGGTGAAAAGAAAACCTTGAGATAAAACCATATAGTCTTATTTGATAGAAAAAAAAACCCATATAGTTTTACATGGTTGCATGATAGTGAATGGAGAATTTGACTCATATGAAGTAGGTTTGGGTATCAAAAACTCTACCTCACATAAAAATAGGACTCAGAATATATTTAAATTTTATTTATTTATATTTTTACCCTCTATTTTTATATCCGCATAAAAGAAATCGTTTTCAATAGAATCCTAAGTCATGTTGAGTGTGTCCTATTGTTGGATGCAATAGGATGAGAGGAGATTTGTGAATTTGAAAAAGTTGTGATTTTTTTTATGGGTTAAATACACTTTTTCTCACTCTACTCGACCTCGGTTTATAAATGCATCATTGAACTGATTTTTTTTATGGTCAACTCATTGAATTATATTTTTTTTACAAAAATTGAAATTTCCGTCTAAAAGTGTTAAAAGTTAACGGAAAGTCTACATGGCAATGCTTACGTGTAATATAACCCACCGTGGATTGTTTTTTTTTAATAATAATAACAAAATAACTTTAGTTTAAACTTTTTTGATTTTCAAACTTGAATTCTCCCTTTTTTAAAATAAAAAATAATTAAATTAATAAAAAAATATATTAATTAATAAAAAAATATATTAATATATAATTTTTACAAATATATTTATATAAAATTAATGAATACATACTAATTTTTTTAATTTTTAAATATTTGAAATTAACTTTAAATATACTAATATAATTCATCATCTTCTCCTATACAAATCCAAATCTGAATTCATCATCTTATTCATCACAAATCCAAATTCAAATTTAATTCATCATCTTCTTCACCACAAATTCAAATAAAAAATAATTTAAAATCAAAAATCTGAAACTACTCCATCATATTCTTCTTCACCGCAATCCAGATCCAACATTCAAAATAATTCGAAATCAAATTGTTGGCGAAATACAAATCAACTTCATCTTCTTTACCACAACCCAGATCCGTCCATTGATGAGCGTGATTGCTTGAACACCATTGATGAACGCGATTACTTTGAAGAATGATTTGCAAAACGGATGAGGGAGAGGTCTTTTTTTCAAATCTAGATCTAAACTATTGATTTCCAAGTCCGATTTTTACGTGCTTCCGATTCCTCCACCAGCATCCAGATCAGATCTTGATTGTTTTTCTCCTCTGTTTTGAAGAACGTGGCTTTGCTATGAGAGACTGGAGGGGGGTTAAATGCTTTCTAGGTCACTATACTATAGATCGACTTACAAATTGATCACTGAATTTTTTTTTTCTACGATCATTTCATCAACTTTAGTTTACTTAACAAAAAGTTACAAAACCGATTAAGTCGAGGTTGACTTAACGAAAATGATGATGTGGCGGTGAAATGATTTTTAAAAAAAAACCATATGTGGCAGTTAGTATGCGACGTGGCAGTGAAGATATGGATTTGGAGGAAATTTTTTATGAAAAAATGAAAAAAAATATTTTAAAGTATAATATAAATTATAAAAATTAGCCAAAAATAAGAAAATAAATAAATAAATAAATAAAAATAATTATTTTTGATAAAAATTAAAAAAACGCAGTTTTTTATTTTTATTAAAAAATTAAAATACATTTTAAATAAAAATAATTGGTTTTTTTATTAAAAATAAATTAAAACACATTAAAAAAAAATGAAGTTTTTTAATAATAAAATGCAGTTTTTAAAAAAACAGTTTTAATAAATGCAGTTTTTTAATAATAAAATGTATTAAAAATAAATGCAGTTTTATTATTAAAAAACTGTATTTTAATAATAAAACTGCATTTTAAAAAAAACTGCATTTTTAAAAACAGCGTTTTATAAAAACTACATTTTAAAATGATATTTTTAAAATTGCAGTTTTTAAACAGTTTTTAAAAAACAGCGTTTTAAAATGCAATTTTTAAACAGTTTTTTAAAAAATGTAGTTATTTTTTAATAATAAAAATGCAATTTATAAAAAATTATTTTATTAAAAACGCTGTTTTTAAAAAAATAGCATTTTATTATTAAAAAATTGCATTTTTTTATTAAAATATTTATTTTATTAAAAAACTGCATTTTTTAATAAAAATAAAAAACCAATTATTTTTATTTAAAAATTATGTTTTAATTTTTTAATAAAAATAAAAAAAAACTGCATTTTTATTTTTATTAAAAATAATTATTTTATTTATTTATTTATTTATTTTCTTGTTTTTTGGCTAATTTTTATAATTTATATTATACTTTAAATATTTTTTCCATTTTCATAAAATTTTTCCTCCAAATCCACATCTTCACCGCTTGGCGTCGCATACTTAATCGCCACATAAGTTTTTTTTTTTCGCATGAGTCACCGCCATTTTCATTATTTCCGTTAAGTCAAACTTAACGATTTTTGTAACTTTTTGTTAGTAAACTAAAGTTCGATGAATTGACTGTAAAAAAAAAAAAGCTCAATAACCCATTGTAAATGTAATTTATAAGATGATGACCTGTAAAAATATTTAACTTGACTGGAGGAATATGAAAGGAATTTCATCTTGTTGAAAACATGGCGCATGTGTCTGGAGCAGCAGGATCGACTTGATGAGCTAGCCACCATCTTTTCTTCATTGAACTTGGTTTAATGGCTGTATAATTTGTTTTAAGACGTACTTGTTATAGCTTGTGTATGATTTTCCTTATTATCAACGTGAAATTAGAGTTTTGATAATTGAATAAAAATTTAAAAAATATGAATTTATTAATTTTATATAAATATATTTGTAAAAATTACACATTAATATATTTTATTATTAATTACTTTAATTAATATATTTTATTTAATTACTTTAATTATTTGTTAATATATTTTTAATTAATTTAAATATTTGTTAATATATTTAATATTTATTTAATGATTTCATAATATAAATAATAATTATATTAGTTTTCAAAAATAAAAATAATAATTAATTTTCAAAATTTTAGTTATATTTTTGAAGTTTGAATTTATTTTTATAAATTTAAAATTTTAATTTGTGCTTATTATAAAATACTTATGAATAATGTTAAAGACATTACTCAAATTCAAAATTTACCAAAAATTTTCTTATTTTAATAATATATGTAATATATCTTAATACAATAACATGTCGAGACATTTATATGTTATATTACTAATTTTAGTTTTATCTCGAAGAGAGGTTAATTAAATTAATTAATTTAATGAATTATTTAAATTAAAAGAAAATTATATAATTATATGTAATTTATATAATTTATTTAAAATTGTACAAATATTAATTGATTAAAATAAAATTTTAAAAAATAGAAGTAGGATTAATCTTAATGACTTTTACATTAAGAAATAAAATTAATGATTTTTAATGATTTTTACATTAAGATAAAATCATTAAGATTAATTCTACTTCTATTTTTAAAATAAATTTTAAATTCTTCAAAAACTACACAGAATTTTAAAAACTAGACAGAATTTGACATGTAGGATTTTTATTTTGAATGCATTATTTTAAACTAGACCGAATTTTAAAAAATATTAATGGATTTTAGAAGAATGATTGTTTTTCCATCTAGGCATGCCACAAACAAAAATATATGACATGTATGATTTCTCTCTCTCACGTGGCACCTCGTGTACTTTTTTCGTCCAAAGTCAAACACTTAAACAGAATTTGTAACGGTTTGTAAAAAAATTGTAATTCAGTGAGTCGAATAAAAAAAAAATTCAGTTCAATGATTCATTTGTAAACTGAGGTCGAGTAGAGTGGAAAAAATGTATTTAACCCTTTTCTTTATTTATAGCTTTTTGAGTGGCCACCAGGGGCGAAGCCACTTGTTAACCAGTAGGGTCAATTGCACTCACTTGATTTTTTTTTTAATATATGATAAATAGATTTTTTTTAGGGTCAGAAGAGTCAATTTGCACTTACTGAAATTGGGTATTACACTTTCCCGTTTCAAAGCAATTTGCACCCACTGAAATTTGTACCCACTCTTTTTACACTGAAATTGTTAATCAAATTTTAACCACATATAGTCATATCCTCTCGATATATGTCTCTCTCTATAATATTTTAAACTAAATAATAATCTAATTTATATTACTTTTAAAAATAAATAATGAATTACTTACTTATGAACAATTGTGATTAAAAAATCTATTATGAGTCGATATAGTGTATATATCTGTATATATTATTACTCATTATATTTTTATTGTAATATAGTATATATATATTCGAAAGTATAAAGTATTAAAAAAATTGGGCTTTAGAATGCTTTTATAACCCATTTCAAATTATTTATAACTTGGTAATAATTTTACTTCATTTGATAATATTTTACTTTCACGTCACTGGTGGCCACATTATATTTTATTATTTTATTTTTGGGATTGGAAATCAAATAATGAGTCACCACATTTGACTTTGCATTTTTGATGGACCACGATAAGCCAAGAGGACTGCAGCAAACCATGCTGGATCATTATGTTCCCATAAAGCAAGAAATATATTTTAAAAAAGGTCAAATATGCATGGGTTGAAATAGGGTGGAAATCTTGTTTTTCAGTGTCCAAAAGAAGAAAAAACACTTGGTTGGAAATAAATCTATTTGTCATGTGCATAAATTTCCATTGATAAGAAAGTAAGTGATAAGACGATTTAACAAAAAATTTAAGAGATGGACATGGACACTGGGTTCGTTTCGTAACCGTTTCTGCTTCTTAATTTTGCTTTTATATGTTTTTTTATTTTTACTTAAATTTCGCTATTAAAAATTGGACCTTATTAGGCTAAAATTGAATAAGTAATTTTTTATGTTTTCATTTATTTTTTTTGTCAAACATAAATTTAATTTTGTTGGAATTTGAGCCTAAATTAATATAGGTGTCATTAATTAATTTTAATGTTTTAATATATTAATATGTTCTACTCCATGAGTAGATTAAATTAAGTATTTGAAGCTCAAATCCATGGAGTAATGAATGAGATATTAACTAAAAGATCGTAATAAAAGATAATAAATACGTGTGGGAAAAAGCAAAGTCGCATAGGTTAGAAATTAAATATTTTATATATTTATATCTGAGAAAGTGTTCTTGGGTTTGGTAGAAAGAGGGGCAACCCACTTTTAATGGAAGGAGAGGACCTGCCAAGAGGCTAGAGTTCGAACCAGCCATGTAATAGCGCATCTTGCCGTCTCGTACAAGCTGCTCGTGGGCACGAGGGTCGTGTATATATCTTTTTAGACAAAATTTATTTAAAATTTTTAATTAAAATTTATTTAAATTCTATTTATTTAATTCTATTATCAAAACTGTGTCGTTTTGAACGTTGTATTTATTATATTATCAAAACTGTGTCATTTTGAGAAGCGGTATAATCAAAACTGTGTCGTTTTGAGGAATCGGTATACGTATATTTAAATAGGCGGCCCAAAACTACGTCGTTTTGGTCGCGCCTTTTCTACTAAAGTAAAACTACGTAGTTTTGGTTTAGTGAATATTAAAACTACGTCATTTTACATGTCCGAATGGACGCGCCTATACTGTATATGATCAAAACTACGTCGTTTTGACGATGGATGTCATATATGCCTTTTCGATTGCATCCTATGCCTTTTCAAAGGCTAGACACCCTTCGAATGGTCACCAACTCTCCTATAAATAGATAAGAGGCGACCTTTCATACTCACTCAATTTCTCAAGCATCTTAGTATTCATTATTATTTAAGTTACTGTTTTTCATCATTTTCATAGTTCTAAAAGAGAGAGTTAGAGCATTCGGTTTGGTTAGGTTGTATATCTTTTGTAGTCTTCTTTAAAGATATCTGAGTCATTGTATCTGGGAGAGACAAGTCTTTGTCAACTCTGAGCACCATACGGAGGCATAATTGTCTTAAGGACATAATCTGCAATCTTAGCCTTGACAAATCAATTCTTTGCAAGATAAGTTCATTTAAATATATATATAATTTCTTTTTGAGGTTACTAACAATTTTAAGACAATTATTTTATATATATATATATATATATATATATATATGCAAGAAATATGGATACCAATTACATTACTATAATTGGTTCTTTTTCTACACTTTCTATATACGAATGTTCACATGTGAACCATGGTGAAAAACCGGAAAAAGTTCAATGGAGCGAAATTTAAAAGATGGACAACAAAAGATGTTGTTTTATCTTACAACTTTGAACTTGGCGAGGTTTCTTCACGAAGATCCCCCATGCTCAAAGAAGATAAAAGCAGAGCAGAACCAGTTGTTGTTGCACTGAATAGATGCTGAGAAAACATGCAGATTTTTTTGTGCGAAATTATATCCTTAATGGATTAGATAACACATTATACAATGTGTATAGTTCTCTTAAAACAACAAGAAAATTATGGGATTCCTTGGATAAAAAGTATAAAAGCAGAAGATCTTGTACGAAGAAATTAAGTAGTTGGCGGGTTTTGGACTACAAGATGGTGGATTCAAAGGCGGTCATCAACCAAGTCCAAGAATTATAGGTAATCTGCATGAAATACATGCGAAAGGCATGTCTCTAAGTGAATCTTTCCAAGTTCTTTGCTATTATAGAAAAAAACTACCACCTATGTGGAAAGATTTTAAAAATTATCTCAAGCATAAGCGCAAAGAGATGAAACTTGAAGACTTAATCGTAAGATTAAGGATAGAAAGAGGACAACCGAGCCTTTGAAAAGAAAGCAGGAAAGGCCTTTGTAGAATATAAAGCAAGCGTGGTGGAACAAGGTCCGAAGTCCAAAAGAGGAAATTCTCCTGGAATGGGCCTCGGCGAGGGAACAAATAAAAAGTTCGAAGGCAAATGCTACATCTGCGTGACAAGCCCTGGGACATAGGGCAAAGGATTGTCGAAAAATATGAAGACGAGAACAAGAAGTGCGCACAAGCCATGTAGCAGTGGTGGATAGTCTTCTTCAAGATGTTTACGAAATGAACCTTTCGGCGGTTGTGTTAGAAATAAATATGGTTGAAAATCGAAGAGAATGGTGGGTGAATCTTTGGAGCAACCCGGCGTGTGTTCAAACGGGAAGATGTTCTCCACATATCAAGAAATTGAGAATGGAGAACATCTATACATGGAAAATTCTTCTTCATCAAATGATTTGACGAGGAAAGGTGATTACGAAGATGACATCGGCAAGAGGAACTCACCCTCGACAACGTGCTCCATGTGCACGATATTAGAAAAAATTTAGTGTCGGGATCCTTCTTAGTCGAAAGGATTTAAATTAGTCTTTATATCGAGACAAATTTGTATTAACTAAAAATGGGATGTATGTGGGGAAGGGTTATATGAGCAATGGGCTTTTTCAAAATGAATATAATGTATTATACCTTCCAATATTAATAAAATTACATCTTCTACTTATATGATTGAGTCATCTAATTTATGGCATGGTAGATTAGGACATATTAATTATAATACTATCGTAGATTAATTAATATGGAATGTTTGCCAAAATGTGAGATTAACTCTAATCATAAATGTGAAATTTAACGTTGAGGCAAAACTTAGGAAATCTTCTTTTAAATCAATTGAAAAAAGTATGAGAACCTCTTGAATTAATACATCTTGATATTTGTGATTTAAAGTATATCTGACAAGAGGAGGTAAAAATACTTTATCACTTTTATAGATGATTGTATAAGATATTGTTATGTTTACTTATTGAGAAGTAAAGATGAGGCTTTGGAAATGTTTAAACATTACAAAAATGAGGTTGAGAATCGACTTGATAAAAGATCAAGATAGTTAGAAGTGATAGAGGTGGGGAATATGAATTTCCTTTTGTTGAAATTTGTTCACAACATGGTATAATACACCAAACAAGCGCACCTTATTCACCACAACAAAATGGTGTTGCGAGAAAGAAAGAATAGAACTTTAAAAGAAATGATGAATGCATTGTTATTAAGTTACAGGCTACCTCGAAATTTGTGGGGGAAGCAATTCTTTTAGCAAATTATATTCTCAACCAAATACCTCAAAAGAAGTCTAATGTTACACCTATGAATTATGGAAAGGGCGTAAAGCCGTCTTATAAACACTTAAAAGTGTGGGGTGTTTAGCAAAAGTAATGGTTCCTCCACCCAAAAAGGTGAAAATAGGACCAAAAATAATAGATTGTATATTCATAGGTTATAATAATAATAGCGTGCTTATAGATTTTTGGTTAATAAATCAAAATATAGGAAATACATGAAAATATGATTATTGAGTCAAAAGATCGGCTGAATTCTTTGAAGCAGTATTTCCTAATAAAAAGGAACAAGAGCGAGTTCTAACGAACAAGGAACAAGTTCAAATAAAAGAACTTATGATCTTTATTAATGACGGTAATCATGGTTTAGAAGATATTGATGAACCTGGGCGTAGTAAGCGTCTTTAGAACATCAAAATCTTTTGGTCCGAATTTTCTAACCTATTTGTTGAAAATGAGCCTCAAACCTATAAAGAAGCAATATCGAGTCCTGAAGCTCCATATTGGAAAGAGGCTATAAATAGTGAAGTGGAATCCATTTTGCATAATCATACGTGGGAATTAGTAGATCTCCCACCAAGATCTAAACCTCTTGGATATAAGTGGATATTCAAGAAGGAAATGAAAGCAGATGGATCTATAGACAAATATAAAGCAAGACTTGTAATCAAAGGATATAGGCAAAAGGAGGGTTTGGATTATTTTGATACTTACTCTCCTGTGACAAGAATATCCTCAATTAGGATGTTAATAGCCATTAGACTATATATAATTTAGAAATACATCAAATGGATGTAAAAACGACTTTCTTAAATGGAGATTTAAAGAAGAAATCTACATGGAACAACCAGAAGGATTTATTGTTCCAGGACAAGAAAAGAAAGTTTGTCGGCTTGTAAAATCTCTGTATGGATTAAAACATACACCTAAACAATGACATGAAAATTTTGATAATGCAATGTTATCAAATGGTTTCAAAATAAATGAGTGTGACAAATGTGTGTATGTCGAGGACACTTTAGAAATGGGTATGTTATTATTTGTCTTTATGTAGATGATATGCTCATTATGGGTAGTAATAATGATATCATTAAAACTACTAAAAGAATGTTAAATAATATATTTGACATGAAAAACATGGGTGTTGCCGATGTAATATTAGGAATTAAGATTTCTAAAACATCGAATGGATTAGTGTTATCACAATCACACTATATTGAGAAAATACTCGGAAATTCAATCAATATGATTGTAATCACAATAGAACACCGGTAGATATAAATCTACACTTGTCTAAAAATAAAGGAGAGAGCATATCACAACCTGAGTATGCACAAATAATTGGAAGTCTTATGTACTTAATGAATTGTACACGTCCTGACATAGCACAAGCTGTCAATAAATTGAGTAGATTTACAAGCAATCCAGGACAAAATCACTGGAAAGCGATTATAAGAGTTTTAAGGTATTTAAAATACACTCAAAATTTTGGATTGCATTACTCAAGATATCCAAAGATGACTTGAAGGATCTTGTGATCTGAATTGGATATCGGATCTGAAAAGACTCTAAATCCATAAGTGGTTTTGTATTTACACTAGGTGGAGGAGGCGATTATCATGGAAATCTTCTAAACAAACATGCATTGCTTTCGATCAACGATGGAATCTGAGTTTATTGCATTAGATAAAGAAATTTGGAGAAGAAAATTTGAATGGCCGTAACTTTTTAAGATATTCTATGTGGCTAAACTTTGTGCGCTTATTTGTATTCATTGTGATAGTCAATCAAACAATTGGAAGGGCATAGAGTCACATGTATAATGGTAAGTCTAGACATATTAAATTATGAGACACAATACCATAAAACAATTGCTCTCTAACGGCATTATGTCTATTGAGTACACAAAAGTCGAAAAAGAAAATATAGCGGATCCGTTGACTAAAGGTTTGACTAGAGAGCAAGTAAAAATAACTTCGAGGGGAATGGGTTTAAAGCCTATAAACAAGGATCGTCATGATGGAAACCCAACCTAGTTGACTGGAGATCCCAAGATCTAGGTTCAAAGGGACAACTAAATTGTGAATGATTCAACCAAATCACTATGAAGAAATGTATTTTCTTACGCTCATTCCTATGATCTGAGATAGTGATACTGCGCAGTGATTCTGAGGATAAGCTTTGCTTTTAATGATTCTTAAATCTTGATAAACATGTGGAGTATGGCGGGATACTCTTATTAAGAATCACCTATGTGAGTGTGAATCTGGGCGATTCTATGAGAAAGATAAGGCTATACTTCTACAAAGCACTCATAAATCCGGGATTGTTCGGGCGAAAATGAACAAAATCATGAGAACCAAATAATGTATCTAGAAAGATTACGTGTGAATTACTATTGTCTCGGTTTTACACAAGCGGTTGGATAGTTCAAGACATCACGTTCATCTTTGGACAACGATAAACCCGATAGTTTTCCTGAGGGAATGTTCAAAGCCAAAACTACCTCTCTCGTCTGAGATGATTTCTAATTACATCTCTCTCTCTCGAGTCTGCATAACATTTACATAAAAATTTGGCGGTCGATATCATTCATGTGGGGATTGTTGGAATTTGAGCCTAAATTAATATAGGTGTCATTAATTAATGTTAATGTTTTAATATATTAATGTGTTCTACTCCATGAGTAGATTAAATTAAGTATTTGGAAGCTCAAATCCATGGAGTAATGAATGAGATATTAACTCCCAAAGATCATAATAAAAAGATAATAAATACATGTGGGAAAAACCAAGTCCATGGGTTAGAAATTAAATATTTTATATATTTATATACAGAGGAAAGTGCTCTTGGGTTTGGACCCCGAGGGCACCCCACTTTTAATGGAAGGGAGAGGACCTAGCCAAGGCTAGGTTCGAACCATTACACGCATATGCCGCTAAGTCACGACTGGCTCTCGCTCATGGGTCTATGTCGTTTTGAACGCTGTATTTATTATATTATCAAAACTGTGTCGTTTTGAGAAGTGGTATAATCAAAACTACGTCGTTTTGGTCGCGCCTTTTCTACTAAAGTAAAACTACGTAGTTTTGGTTAAGTGAATATTAAAACTACGTCGTTTTACATGTCCGAATGGACGCGCCTATACTGCATATGATCAAAACTACGTCGTTTTTACCAATGGATGTCATATATGCCTTTTCAAAGGGCATCATATGCCTTTTTCAAAGGCTAGACACCCTTCCAAATGATCACCAACTCTCCTATAAATAGATAGGAGGGCGACCTTCATACTCACTCAATTTCTCAAGCATCTTAGTATTCATTATTATTTAAGTTCATTTTTCATCATTTTCATAGTTCTAAAAGAGAGAGTTAGAGCATTCGGTTTGGTTCGTTGTGTATATCTTTTTTGTAGTCTTTGCTTAAGATATCTGAATCGTTTATCCCAGGAGACAAGTCTTTGTCTTCTGAAAGCCTATCTGGAGGCATAATTGTCTTGGGGACATAGTACAAAAGACTTAGCCTTGACAAATCAATTCTTGCACGATAAGTTCATTTAAATATATATATAATTTCCTTTTGAGGTTACTAACAAATTTTGCTTCTACTTTTTCAAAATAAAAACAGCTACCAAACACCATTTTCTACTTCTATTTTCTACTTCTGATTTCAAAAAACATGAAAGTAGGAATAAAATTTTGAAAACAGAAATAGTTACCAAATGGACCCACATTTGTTTAATTACATAAATTTTGGTCACTTTCTCTTCTTTAATTCAATTCAACTACATTTTTTTTTTATCCAAACTAAGTTTAAATATGCTAAATTTATTTACATATTGAAAACTATAAGTTTAATAATTTTCATCTTATTAATTTTGAGTTCGAAAAATCATAAACTGGCATTAAGAATTCAAACAAAGACTGAGGTTTAAGTCTTGTAATTAATCATTGTTAATGTAAATAAAGATATTATAATTATAAGTGAGCAGTTGATCTGTTGATTATAAGAGCTCATTATTGTACTTACATTCCAAAACGGTGCCTCAATAATTATACTCTTTGTTGTATAACAAAGGTAACATGGTAAATGGTCCCAACACATAATTTACTCTTTTTTAAAAAGGGAAAAATGTATGTACACAGCTGTGTAGTACACAGTTAGATATGACGACCGTTTTTTAGGCTATAGCGATTGTTGCACTCCGTCACCATAATATTATTCTTGAATTCTGACGACGGTGAACCGTCGCCATAGTAGCTAAAAAAAACTGTCGTATACTCAATTATATAATACATTTTAACGATAATTATAAAATTATCGTTAAATGTATATTTGCTCTGTGAACATAATTTTTGTTCTGTCATTATCAACTGCCTAAATATGTTCTTAAAATTTATAAAATTTGTGGAGGAAAGGGAGTAATATTAGTGTATTAAATATCTCATGTAGTTCAAAGTACACGGCTCATTAATTAATAATTCCCAGAGAAATTAATATATAGCTAGCTAGTTTAATATGAAAGGCTCATATTAGGGCAGCAAGCTAGGGAAAAACATGGGCACATGTGATTAGTGAATACTACTGGTTGAGGGAGGACAGTGCCCTACAAGCAGTCCCCATAAGTGCATGGTTTAAGTATAGAGATGATTTGTTCCATCACTTTAACTATAGGGCTATGTGGATGTGAATCTACTTTTGGGTCATAATATTAATATAATAATAAATATATGTACCTATATTTCCCTCCTGGAGAATGGTGGTGTCTCTTTTGATTCAGGCAGGATGCATGGTGCCTCTTTATTATTGCTTTATCGTATTGCTTGCACATGTAAAAAGTCCCCTTCTTTGTATTATGAGGGCTTAAAAATTGGAGTTTCACTTTTCTTTTTAAGTAACTTGCATGTTCATATATATTTTTACAAATACATTATTAATCAACTTAACATGAAATTAAATTTAATTTTGCACCTAAAATAAAAATTAAGGAGCTCAAAGTAAAAGCTCTAACTTGGGCATGGGGGTAGGGGGTGTTTAAATCAAGGCTGAATAGATCTTAGTCTAGTGGTTAAAACCGAGATCTTATGACATTTGTTCAATTCTCACTTATACGAGTTTATTTGTTTTTTATGTGAAGTATGTTTAATGTTTTATGTGAGACTTGTTTGCAAGCTCCTCGTTGTAAGGTTTCATTAGTTCTTGATATTGTATTAGTGATGATATAGTTGAGTTATGCGATTATATTGCACTCCCTAAAAGTGCGACTTCAAAGAAAAAGTGTAAATCGAGTCAAACTGAACTAAACACTTTATTGCTGAGATTCAATTCATTTTTTATTTACTTGGTAGATTAACTCGTACCACCTTATTGATCAATGATAAATTTCAACTCATATTTTATTTGCTTGATTTATATTACTCGGATTTGAGATTAATTTTAATTTCTTAATCAAATTCGATTCAACTCAATACTGTTTTCTTTTTTTCTTTTTTTGAATGTCCCATACTTTTTAGGGAATATAATATAACTAGATGTGTCAAAATATATAAAACATTTATATGTCAGATGATGAGATTTATCTCAAATTTTGACCACTAGATGATTTATTAGAGTGAGCGTAAAATTCAAAATCAGTTGTATTTTATTAAATAGATTTCTTGATCAATTACGATTCGACTCAGTATTTGGTACTACTGGGCTCGTATAAGTTTTGGGTTACGCGCAAGCTCTTTTTTTTTAACAGTGTAAGAGCCTGAGCTATATCATTTCAATAAGTCATCTCATTTGATACAAATAATAATAATAATGATTCAAAAATTTCAAAACTATTGCATATTAGAAAATTAAAAGGAATCCTATCGTCACGACTCCACATTAAAATCTAAATTATCTAACAATCTTCAATTCGTCAATTCAGTAACTGGATGGCAAAGTACATATTATTAGTTGAAAATTCAATAATAATCTAGATGGGTTTGAATAAATTATTATATATTAAAAAATTATTTTAGGTCTTTTTAAATTTTTAGATAATTAATTTACAGTGTTAAAAATTAATATACAAAACAATAAAAAATTTAATAACACAATTCACAAAAATTCGTCTGGTTTGCAACATATATCCCAAATATGTTGCTATGACCAGTCTCAAGCTCCTCTCCAAGACTTGAGATCCTATTACTTCCTGTAGTATTAACTCCTTCAGCAAGCGGAGAAACCTTTACAAAGTTTTATAGACAAATTTCTAACCATTCTCAACTAATCTATCGTGGACAGCAAACTCCCAACTCCCTCCTCAAGCTTAGTAATATTTTTCTTTTGAGTTCAGTTCTATTTTATGATCTGGTCTTGAAACAATAGTCTCTTCTTCACCTCACAAGTTCACTAGAGACCCAACTCTCAGCTGACCTATCTAAGACTCTAATCTTGGCCGAAGAATTACTCGTTTTTCTCACAAGTACATAAAATAAATTAACTCTACATTTTTCCTTTTTACAAAAGATTTTACAATGATGTGCTTTTTAAAAAAGTAGATAAAATTAGAGATCAAGTAATTATATAAAAAGTTTAATAACTTTTATATGTGAAATGTGCTTTTATGTCAGTAGATTTTAATGTCAACTCACTTATAAAAGTTTATGTAACTTTTATAATTGTATAAATGTGCTAGTTGATTAAGCAAATAGATCAAGTTTAGTTTAGTTCAAAAGTACTTCTATATAAGCGGATATAAAGTTTAATGCAATTTTATAAAGAATTATTTATTCTTTATAATAAAGAATGTGTTTCTATGGAGTAAACAAATTATAACTTTAATTTGGATGTTATCTAACAAGTATTTTATCAATGAATTTATGTTGAAATACTTGTGATCAACAATAAAATGAATAAATCGATTAGACAATAATTATCAAGTATAATGATTTAATCGGTTAAACGATACTTGATATAACAAATATATTTATTTAACTCAAATAATATATAATAATATTTTATCTATTATGTGAATGATTATAAATAAGGTCACTTAGTACTTTGAGATCGTGTACGACCAATTTCCTCACGTAAGAGGAATATCTCTATAGTCTCAGTGTCTAAGTACTGACAAAATTTAAAGTTTCACAATTGATATTTATATAAATATTTTCTATAGATCACTTAGATTTTCAAATCCGGTTCGGATGATTCACTCTATTAGAGGAATATCTCGGGGTTGTTTTGAACTATCAAGTGTTGATCTATTTTACGATATTTATATAAATAATATCAATAAAAGCCACTTAGGAATTTGAGATCTTTTACGTCCAATTCTCTTACTTAAGAGAAATATCTCCGTAGTCTCGGTGTCTAAGTAATGCCTTTTTATTTGATTAATAGATGAAATATATATATATATATATATATATATATATATATATTATGTATAATAATTTATATTAAGTATATCTATAAATCTAAATATGCGAGATGTGACGACCCCAAAATATAGGTCCATTCCATCCAACCCATTCTCGAAATCGCCCAAATACATGAGATGCGAAACAACTACAACTTTATTATCACAACAATAAAGCTGTGAGTTTAAATACAAATATTATCTTCTAGACAATATTTATACTCAAATAAATCCTCATCACATTTATTGATACATTATTTTACAATAATGGTGAGGACTACTAAACAACTCTCTCTACAACCTTCATTCCATACCCACTAGTACTAAGCTTTCATTTACATTCTCGCCTCTGAGAAGAAAAATGGAACAACAAGGAAAAGGGTGAGCTCAACTAGCCCGATAAAGAATGTTATGACTAAGATAATATACAACAAATTATCGTTAGTCTCCAACAGAGGAAAAAAACGATAGAATACAATAGACAACAAGTTTCGAGATCAATATTCGCGGTGAAATAATAATTCATAGAAGAGTTACGTAGAGAATGAAATCTACTATAATCTATGAATTTAACGGTCCATCATCAATATTTTATCCTGTAACATCAATCAATATTCATCTCAAATCAAATATTCATCTTTGCACTACGGCCAAAAGATATTCATCAATCGGTCATGTTCATCTCAATACATTTCATCTTTGCACTAAAGGCCAAAGATATTCATCGATCGGTCGTGTTCATTTAAACACTGTTCATCTTTTTGCTCTGAGCCAAAGATATTCATCGATCGGTCGTATTTCATTTAAACACCGCTCATCTTTGCACTCTGGGCCAAAGATATTCTTGAAATCATTCATCTTTGCACTACTGAAAGCCAAAGATATTCAATAATATCATCATTTAAGACGAGGGATGATGAAAATATTTTTAAAGAACGAATCCAAATGAAACAAAATGACAAGGATTAAGGATTAAGGATTAGTACTTTGTTTTATCCATGTCCAACAATACCTCAAAAATAATCATAGTGAAGTAAAATTCAAGAATGATCAAAACATGGATACAATCAAAGCTAGTATCCGAATAGATATTTTAGACGAAAAGAAAATTTTCATTTTTCGATTGAATAGTCAAATATTCGTGAATAGTGTCGTTATCGTGAATAGTCTTGATATCGTGAATAAGTAACTCAACACCCAAAGATAGAAATTCCACAAAAAACA
Organism: Panax quinquefolius; assembly: GCA_020205615.1. Lineage (NCBI taxonomy): Eukaryota > Viridiplantae > Streptophyta > Magnoliopsida > Apiales > Araliaceae > Panax > Panax quinquefolius. The sequence continues at coordinate 111,238,434 of CM035164.1, forward strand.
TCTTCACGCTTCATGAATAGTACTCGTGAATAGTAACTCGTGAATAGTAACTCATGAATAGTAACTCGTGAATAGTAACTCATGAATAGTAACCCCAGGCATGAAAAAGTTCTAAATTTGATAAAACTTCATCAACATTTCAACATAATGATATTGAAGAAATAATATCATTCTGAAAAAAAAAATAATATCCCTTACCTCAAAGAATCGATTTCTTGGAAGGAAAGGTCGGAAGTGATCTTTGAATGAAACTTGTCTTTGAAAGAACAACTCTCAAAGTATCTAAATACTCACAAAATACGCTCGATAATATAGAGAGAAAGAAAAAAACTTTGTTTACGGTGTGATTTTCAATTCTAACTTAGCCCTCTATTTATAGGAAAATGTTAGCCATTAGCCAAGAGACTTGACTGCTACTGATGGCTTTACCGCTACTATTGCCACCCACCACATTTGAAATAAAATTCAGCACATTTCTTCACCAACCACAAGTGGGGCCCACTCAATTCTAGAATTTTCCACCAAAATCAATTATAACCCCGATTTAGAATCCGACACCTCTTAAAATTCACAACAAATCATTCGTTCATTTTAACGGTTCAAAATTTGTGGACATATACTCAACTTATGTATGTATAACATACCCAAAAATTACCACAATCCAACGGTCGGATTAAAAATTATAACCCATAATATATCTCAAAACCCACGATTTGATTTTTTAACACATCCAATCAGATAAAATCTTGATAAAACACCTCAACATTAATTCCTTCATTAATAACCACATAAATAAATCCATCATTTATATTCATATAAAATAAATATTTCCTTATCATATGAATCAATAATTAATTATTCACAAATAATATTACGAATCACAATTATAATGACCAGTAGTTCCCGGAAAGAGGGGCTTTCAATAAGGATTTCTCCTTCTTGGCGCCGCAATTAGGTGACCAAACCTCTCCTTAGACGTAACTTTCTAGACATTGCCAATAATGTTATCTAATAATATTATTCAAATAATATGAATTATTGATCCGATAATGGGAAATCTTGTGCGGTGACAATTATTGAAAATGATAATATAAAATACCAACGCAAAGAATTATTGAATCAATAAACTATTGAACGGTAAATTCTTCATAATAATTATTGAGTAGTGCCTTCTTACGTAAGGATTAATAATTCAACAATCTTGCATGCGATCACCGGTAATCTTTCTTGCAACCCACGCGTATTCTTTGTATTTTAACCACCGGGTATTCCAATGGTCTTAACTTGAACAACTACGCCTGTTATATTTTAACCAACTTATATTTGTCGTTTTCCTCATCCAATCGCTTTTTCCAGTTATAGGGGCCCACATGGTCTGCTACTCGTCGTTTAATATTCCCCGACAAAGATCTAATATTCCACGACCAAACGAATATTCCCAGAAACAAAAATGAATATTTTATAACCACTTGCTTATTTTGAAATATTCACGTATTTAACCCTTAACTATCCACATTAATCAAATCAACCCTTACTATTTCAAAATAACAAATAAAGGAAATTCCTTTTATTTAAAAAATTTGAGGTCTTACAACCTCCTCCTTATGAAATTTCGTCCTCGAAATTGGCGTGCGTACTGTGTGTTTGAAAGGTAAAGATACCTCGCTTTCATTTTCGTTTCCAACTCCCGGTCATTTCCTCAATAAAGCATGGTTTCTCCACAAAACTTTAACTTATGGTATAACCTCGATGCATAGGTCATATTCTTTCCTCTACAAAATCTTGACAGTACCTCCTCGTCGTTAAGTCTTGGCTATCTCGTCCGGTTCTAACTCAATGACGTGTTTGGTCGTCCACATATTTACGTAACATCGATCGTGAAAAGCGTTATGAACATGCGTCATACTTGGTGGTAAAAGCGAGTCTATAGGCCCGCGATTCCTATTCGATCGAGAATTTCAAATGGATTAATAAATCGAAGGTTTGAGCTTTCCTCACCTCACCGATTCTCGCTTTTAAAATAACAACTTCTTGCCCTCCTTCTTCAAATTCATCGACTTGGTGTGTAGCTTGAGCGACTTTAACTTTATCGATTAAAGTCGATTATACTCAGATATCATCACGTATCAGTATATCATCGCATCGTACTTGTATACGATCTTCTACTCAACACGTCGGCTACCACGTTAAGCTTTTCCGGATGGCATGGTCGAACATGTCTTTGAAATGAGTCTCCTCTTGCGTTCTTGAAGCTCTTCCCACATTCCTTGCTCCATTCAAATTTTGTATCTCTACGAGTCACCAAGGCGATAATGGAATAGCGATTCGAGAATATCCTTCAACGAATCTCCGATAATAACCAACTAAGCCTAGAAAGCTACGTATTTAGATTCTTCGACTTAGGTTGCTCTCAATCGTGACTCATATCCCAATCTTGGATAAGACGTCACAATGACACCTATCGATTTACTATCGCACGAATATGGCGTCCCCTATAGAGTCTCGGCTTAGGTAAATTCCACAAAGGAAGTCACCGGATAAAGGCTCGGTACCAAATTCTATAGTTGAATTTTTAACTCCTGAAGTTCAATAGAGCCATTCGATATGAGATTTTAGAAATGAGTTTTGTCTGGGTTCAAATTCGATACAAAATTTAATATCGGGCTTTGGGAGTAAGCGAAGAAATTCTTCAGAAATCGTCGGGAAAATCAATAACAACAAGAATATTATTCAAATCGGCGTGTCTTTATTCAAATCCATAACATGGACTAAGAAAACTTGACATCCGTAATAAACGAATGACTTCATGGCTTGATATGAAAATGTTTGACTACAATGGTTTGATTGCTTGAGTTGAATAATAGGTTGCTTAGGAATATGAAAACTAACAACCTTACAAAAGCAATCAATTTTGGCGTGATGAGTAGTTAACCAATCAATCCCAAAAGCAAGTATCTTTAAAGAGATAAAATTCAATGGTAAGGTAATGGTGCCAACTTGAATCAAACAAGATTTTTTAAACAACGGATGTAATGATAGTTTCTCTAACTGAGTCTCCATAAATAAATCAAAGTCTAATTTCTCCGTAGTCAAGTTCAAACGTTGAAAGCAAAGCAAGAGAGATAAAAGAATGGGTAGAACCGTGTTATCTAGTAAGGTATAAACATCGCAAGAATTTATAATTAACTAACCCGTACTAACTTCGTTCGGGTTCCTCGTATTTTGATTGAAGTCCACGACAAACGCTCTTCCGTGAATCGTTGACTTTGACTTTTCTCGGGACATCCTTTTGAGTCACCGCCCCATTGCACTAGGTTTCGATATCGTATAATCTCGAAGCGATATGTCCTTCTTTTCCACAATTATAGCATACCTTAAACTGTTGTGGGCGCTTTGGGTGATATGTCCCTCTTTCCCACATTTGTAACATACGACCAGATGGTCTTTCTCCTCCTTGGAACTAGTTCTACTCTTGGCCGGCGTCTTCACATGGTCGTTATTGAATCTCCTCTTTTAAAATCTCCTCCCAGGCTCGCTTTCTTCTATTTTCATAGCCACGATTACCACCGAGTGGTTCCGCCTTTGTCCGTATTCTTCTTTCTCCACTTTGGTTATCGTTATTACGATGATCGCTATCTTTGGTATGATCCTCGGTTATGGTCCCTCGGTTGAACGTACTCGTTATCTCGCTCTAACAACCGAGCCTGCATTTACAACATCTGAATAGAGAAAATTTATGAGAAATGAGATCTTGGCGTATCTTGGGTTTCAAACCTCTCGAAACATTCAGCGTCATCGTTCCTCATTCTCCACCAAATGAGGTGCAAACTGGATAACTCCGCATGAACTTCGCCTCGTCTTTGGGACACCGTCATGTTATTCTCGCTCCCAATCTAATAAACTCCACTTCCTTCATATGACGAATACTTTCAGGGAAGTACTTGTCATTGAACTGTTTCTGAAACGTCTCCCATGACATGCTGAGTGCAGCTGAATGGGTACGCTTCACAGATTCCCACCAGTAATCTGCCTCGCCACGGAACATAAAAGTAGCGAATGGAACTTTCTGTTCCTTCGTGCATCCCAAGACATCGAATATCTTGGTAATTTGCTTGACCCATGTTTCCGCCATGATCGGATCTGGCTTTCCCCAGAATTCTGGTGGTCCCAACTCTTTGAACTGCTTGGCTGTGACCACCCGTGAATTACTATCATTTCCTCCTATATTTTGAGCACGAGTCTCCCTCGTCTGATTTTGCATGAACTGCAAAAAGCTTCTAAACATCCCCTCGTTCATCATCTGCTCAGTGGTGTTATTCACAGGAGGTACATTGCCGACTGTTTCACGTTTTTCTCTTTGTTAAGTTCAGGGCATCTCCACGGTCTCATTTACACCACTATTAATATTCTCGATTCGACATTCTCAATTCTCATCATAAAACAAGGGTTAATTAAGGAAATCAATCACATAATATCCCTATATACCGTGACCAACTAACAAATAAGCTTAGGTAGGACACACTAGCAAAGGATTTACTCGTCTCTCCTCCTAGTTCTATTCCCCGATCTCCGCCAGAGATCATATCCCTAAGCTCGATACCAACCGTGGCGACCCCAAAATAGGTCCATTCCATCCAACCCATTCTCGAGTCGCCAAATACATGATGCGAAACAACTACAACTTTATTATCACAACAATAAAACTGTGAGTTTAAATACAAATATTATCTTCTAGACAATATTTATACTCAAATAAATCCTCATCACATTTATTGATACATTATTTTACAATAATGGTGAGGACTACTAAACAACTCTCTCTAGAACCTTCATTCCATACCCCGACTAGTACTCGCTTGCATTCTCGCCTCCTGAGAAGAAAAATGGAACAACAAGGAAAAGGGTGAGCTCAACTAGCCCAATAAAGAATGTTATGACTAAGATAATATACAACAAATTATCGTTAGTCTCCAACAGGGAAAAATCTGATAGAATACAATAGACAACAAGTTTCAGATCAATATTCGCAGCGGAAATAATAATTCATAGAAGAGTTACGTAGAGAATGAAATCTACTATAATCTATGAATTTAACAGTCCATCATCAATATTTTATCCCTGTAACATCAATCAATATTCATCTCAAATCAAATATTCATCTTTGCACTAAAGGCCAAAGATATTCATCAGTCGGTCATGTTCATTTAAACACCTGTTCATCTTTGCACTAAAGGCCAAAGATATTCATCAGTCGGTCATGTTCATTTAAACACTGCGCTCATCTTTGCACTACATGCCAAAGATATTCTTCAGAAATCATTCATCTTTGCACTACAGGCCAAAGATATTCAATAATATCATCATTTAAGACTGAGGATGATGAAAAATATTTTTAAAGAACGAATCCAGTGAAACAAAATGACAAGGATTAAGGATTAAGGATTCGTACTTTGTTTTATCCATGTCCAACAATACCTCAAAAATAATCATAGTGAAGTAAAATTCAAGAATGATCAAAACATGGATCTGATCAAAGCTAGTATCCGAATAGATATTTTAGATTTAAAGAAAAATTTTCATTTTCTAATGAATAGTGATTCGTGAATAGTGTGGTATACGTGAATAATGTCTTGAGTATCGTGAATAAGTAACTCAGACACCCAAAGATAGAAATTCCACAAAAAACATCTTCACGCTTCATAAATAGTACTCGTGAATAGTAACTCGTGAATAGTAACTCATGAATAGTAACTCGTGAATAGTAACTCATGAATAAGTAACCCCGAGCATGAAAAAGTTCCAAATTTGATAAAAACTTCAGATCAACATTTCAACATAATGATATTGAAGAAATAATATCATTCTGAAAAAAAATAATATCCCTTACCTCAAAGAATCGATTTCCGGAAGGAAAGGTCGGAAGTGATCTTGAATGAAACTTGTCTTTGAATAAAGAACTCTCAAAGTATCTAAATACTTACAAAATACGCTCAATAATATAGAGAGAAGAGAAAACTTTGTTTCGGTGTGATTTTCAATTCTAACTTAGCCCTCTATTTATAGGAAAATATTAGCCCACAAAGCGGACTTGACCTTTACTACGATGGCTTTACCCTTTCTACTATTGCCACCCACCACATTTGAAATAAAATTCAGCACATTTCTTCACCAACCACAAGTGGGGCCCACTCAATTCTAGAATTTTCCACCAAAATCAATTATAACCACGATTTAGAATCCGACACCTCTTAAAATTCACAACAAATCATTCGTTCATTTTAACGGTTCAAAATTTGTGGACATATACTCAACTTATGTATGTATAACATACCCAAAAATTACCACAATCCAACGGTCGGATTAAAAATTATAACCCCATGATATATCTCAAAACCCCCGATTTGATTTTTACACATCCAATCCAGATAAAATCTTGATAAAACACCTCAACATTAATTCCTTCATTAATAACCACATAAATAAATCCATCATTTATATTCATATAAAATAAATATTTCCTTATCATATGAATCAATAATTAATTATTCACAAATAATATTACGTAATCACAATTATTATAATGACCAGGTAGTTCCTGTGAAAGAGGGGGCTTTCCAATAAGGATCTCTCCTTCTTGGCGCAAGCAATTAGGTGACCAAACCTCTCCTTAGATGTAACTTTCTAGACATTGCCAATAATGTTATCTAATAATATTATTCAAATAATATGAATTATTGATCGATAATGGGAAATCTTGCGTGCGTTGACAATTATTGAAAGCAAAGAATAATATAAAATACCAACGCAAAGAATTATTGAATCAATAAACTATTGAGCAAGTAACACTGTAATAATTATTGAGTAGTGCCTTCTTACGTAAGGATCAATAATTCAACAATCTTTATGCAATACCGGTAATCTATCTTTGTGCCACCACGCCAGACATCAGTATTTTAACCAACGGTATTCCAACGATCTTAACAGTAACAACTACACCGATTATTTTTAACCAACTTATATTTGTCGTTTTCCTCATCCAATCGCTTTCCGTTATGGGGCCCACATTATTGTCAAGTCATTGCATTTAATATTCCCCGACAAAGCACGAATATTCCACGACCAAACGAATATTCCCCCTACAAAATGAATATTTTATAACCACTTGCTTATTTTGAAATATTCGCGTATTTAACCCTTAACTATCCACATTAATCAAATCAACCCTTACTATTTCAAAATAACAAATAAAGGAAATTCCTTTTTATTTAAAAAAATTTTGGGGTCTTACACAAGAGATAATTTAAATAAATCTGTTAGTTCCTAGTTGGCACAATAGTTATCTAGAAGGGGGGGGGGGTTGAATAGATATTTAAAAATCTTTTCCTTTTAAACTAGTTCTTTGATAGTGATTAAAACTTAGCGGAATTAATATTAGTTTTAATTTTCTTTACCAAGCACTGGAGTAATGAGGGTGAGGCAGTTATGGCAGTTATAACAATTATAGCAGTTATGATGTGAATGTAAATGACACAGTCATTTTAAGTGGTTCAGAGCACTTAAAGCCCCTAGTCCACTCTTCTACTCAATGAGTAGGATATCCACTAAGGATGTCTGTTACAACTTCTAAATCACACAGATTCCTTCTAGACCAACAGTATAGGAACTTCTTAGTTCACTCTTGAACTCTTCAAGTCCAACAGACTTGGCTTTCTTACAGTTCACTACGAACTCTTCAAGTCCAGCAGACTTGGTACTCTTATTCAGTTGGTTGATAATGTTGTGTTCTTGATGGTTGCTACTCAGTCGCTGTGTAAGCACTTGTTCTAAAGAACTGAGTAGCTGAGAAAGCTTTGCAATATCTCAGATCGTAGAGTTGAGCTTGAGAGAGATGTTCACGTTGTTTGTTTAATACTTGCTTAATTCTCTCTCATATGTCTGATCTGTATATATGTGATGTTGAAAACTATCCGTTGGATCCATCCGTTGTGGCATTAAACGCGTCTGAACTTTCTGTACTGTGATGGAGACATTTCTGCACATCTTCGAATTACGCATTACGCCCACCGACACCGCAGTCGCTTTCTCACCTACCACCTGAAAAGGTGTTTTGTCCCTCTTACCCATGGTACTATCCTTAGCTTCTTCAATACGCTTCTTTGTTGCATACTAAGGATATTTCATATATTCTAGGACTGATGAGCACTGCAGCATCTGGGATCCACTCCTCACTTGTTGAAAATAAATATCATGAGGCTCGACGTTTTCTGACATGAGATCGATGATGCTCTACGATTTGGATCGTGGTGTTCTACGATTTAGATCGTAGCATCTTTGACATCTTTACACATTACGATGCTATCAGTCGAGAACACTACGATTTCCCTTAAACCCTTGCACACTACGATCTTCACTTGCTCGTGTTGTTGACTCTACGTTCCCGAGAGCACACTACGATCGTTGACTTGTAAACTTCATGTTTCCTTCAGCATACTGCGATCGTGGAGTTCGCTCGGCAAACATTGGGACCACTCTACGATTTCTGAAGAGTCCCCTTCAAGGCAGGCACACTACGATCTTCAGGCTCTACGTTTTCTGCCTTGACTCCTGCAATGTTGATCAGATTGATGCACTACAATTTCTTCAAGACTAATCTATTACATCTTAAGATCAACCTAACAGTTTTGATCTTTCTATCTATACATTCTTTATCAGAATGGTACATGTTGAAAGATTAGATCAACCTAACAATTTTGATCTATCACTAAGTCCTTGTACATATATTCATTTAAGGACCTTACAAATAATCATGAACATATACATTAAAATATCAAATCATAATATGCATTCTCCCAACTGTGACAACCCCATAATAGGTCCAGTCCATCCAACCTATTCTGAGTCGCCAAATACATGGTACAGAAAACAACTACAACTTTATTACAACAATTGTCGTGCAAAATACAACAACACATATGCTGTGAGTTTTGATACCAATATATACCAACAGTGACTCTCATCTCAACCTTGGATAGCACGTCACAATGGCACCTTACATAAAGGTATAGTAAAAAACTGTTTTAGAAATTAAAATCTTTGGGAAGTGCTCAAGGAAACCTTCGTACATGGGAGGCCATGCGTCTAGGGTATGATAGATATCATATGCCCACAGAATTATCTTTGCTTGACCCAATAGACCCCAAAGAAAAACGAGAAGATTACTATCATGTTCTTTCCAATGGTGAGTCTTCTCTTGACATAATTATCTCTACTGTCTCTAATTGAGAATTATACTTCAAATAAACTCCAAGATCATATAGGTAGTGCTCGTAGATATACTCAGTAAGTGAATGTGCACAACCCTGTCTTATGATGACACGAGGTTGTATGTCTTTAGACATCTTGTATGATAGTGGAAAAACACCCTTCCAACATTGGGTCCGCCTCACCCTATTTGATTCACCAAATATAACTACTAAATGATGACCATCATTCTATTCCCCTGTTACCCCCGCTAGACCCAGCTACACTCTTATTACCTGAAAGGAATTGTGAAGCAAAAGGGTGAGCACAACTAGCTCAGTAAAGAATATCATGACTAAAGATAATTAAATTATCAATAGCCTTCAGCAATAATAAATCAGAGATTTAGAACATATGGTAGATGATAAAAAATTTCAACCATAGTTGCAGCAGAACGAGCAATCCATTAGAAGAGTCAAATAGACTATAAAGTCTATTATCTTCTGCATGTTAAAAATCCACCAACAATGTTTTATCCCTGTAACATCAATCAACAATTCTGGTCCACAATCATATGAATAACTCATAATCATAATTGTAGTTCTAAATTTCTCTTCTCATCCAGGATGAAGATAATTTTCATCACCTATCTTTACTTGAAACATCAAAGATCATGGTTACACCAAATCACATTTTCTGTCCATAATCATACTAATAACTTCATCTTTGCGCTATGGCCAAAGATATTCGTCAACAGTTCATCTTTGCACTACTGGCCAAAGAAATTCAACAACATGTCATCTTTGCACTACGGGCCAAAGATATTCATCAATAGTTCATATTTGCACTACAGGCCAAATATATTCATCAACAGTTCATATTTGCACTACAGACCAAATATATTCATCAACAGTTCATATTTGCACTACAGGCCAAATATATTCATCAACAGTTCATATTTGCACTACATGCCAAATATATTAATATCTCAAAGAAATATATAATCATTTCAGAATTTATATAAATAATAATTATAACCATGTTGATCAATTCACCTTTGCACTTAAGCTAAAGATATTCAATTATAAATTCAATGGTCATGATCATACTAGTCAACAATTCAACTTTGCACTACTGGCCAAAGAGAACCGATAGTCACGATCATACCAATAATCTATCCATCTTTACACTCAAGTCAAAGAGAAATATCATCATTAAGGTTATAAAAATGTTATATATGATAATAAAAACATTATAATCAACATATAGATTTAATCTCAAGAGTAAGATTCATAAATCAACGATAATTTGGTCAGAAAAAGAAACCAATTTTGTCGTGAATAGTAACTCGTGAATAGTGACCCCAACACAAAAAAGGTAGAAATTCCACAATAAAATCCATACCAATATTTCGATATAATGATATTGAAAGAATAAAATTTCTTAAACTTATAAACAATTTATTTTAATTATTTACACTTTACTAAATAATGCATTTAATCATCCTAGAATGCCAAACTCATAAGATTTCATCACCAATAACCAAAACCCTCGTCAAAAATCTGCATATACCTCATATAGGATTCTCAAGCCATAAAATCCTATTTTCCAATTTTCGTACTTCACATAACATATTTAATTCATTTACTCATAACTAGTCCATTTTCATGAAAAATACCAAATCAGTCCCAAAAATATTTCTTTTCTGAGATTTAGCAGAATATAGTCCCATATTGAACATATATTTTTCCCGAAATTTTTAAAATTCATTTACTATTTTTTTATATGGCCAAAACAGCCGAATATTTAGACATTTATCATAAATTGTAATTTTATCCAAAAATTCTGAAATTTACAGAGTATACTTCTGTTATATACATGTACTCCCAATAAAAATTTCACCAATTTTGGAGTTAACCACAAGGAGTTATAAGGGTTTTCTTTTAAAATAGTATTTTTCCCGTAAAATTCATGACTCTTAATCTATACATCCAAAAATCGCCATTTATTTGGACACAATCAATAAAACTCATCAAATTATCATTTCAAATTTTTTCAGAATTTTTGAAGGTCTGAAAAGTTACGAAACATGAAAAACATAACAACCCTTAAAATCCCTTACCTCAAAAGAGTAGTACTTATGACTTGAATATCGAATATAATGCTGAACGAACTTGCGCCGTATAGCAACACTCAAGATATCTAAATACTCACAAAAATATGCTTGATAATATAGAGAGAGAAAACTTATGTTTCTGGTGTGATTTTCAATTCTAACTTAAGCACCTATTTATAGGAAAATGCTAGAACGCCAAAGGAGACTAAATTAATAAAATAATAATATTAATTATTCTACGACGTCTTTTTATGAAGCCCATCATTCTTGAAAACCAATTGTAACACCTCAATTGATTTCCGCTTTGTTTTTTGTACACCAATCAAAATGGGTCCCACCCAAATTAAATAAAAATCATTTTATTTTCCGAAACATCAACAATTCATAGAAAATAGTCCGGTTATCAGAAAAATACAAATTTTATGTCCATTCTGTTTGAAATCGAATTCTCTACAACTCTTTAGCTTTGAGTTTTTCCAAATTCTAAACCAAAAATATCCGAAATCCACAAACGGATGATTTTTAATACCTCCACACCGACAAAATACTGATAAAACACCTCAGCATTAATTCCTTCATTTTTATTCACATAAAAATAAATATATCCATCATTTATATCCACATAAAATAAATATTTCCTTATCATATAAATCAATAATTAATTAAAATAATATTACAGAATCACAATTATGACAACCAGGCCGTTCTCAGGAAAGAGGGGGCTTTCCGATAAGGATTTCTCCTTCTTGGCGCAATTAGGTGACCAAACCTCTCATTGATGAAACTTTCTAGACATTGCCAATAATGCTATCTAATAATATTATTTAAATAATATGAATTATTGATCTGATAATGGAGATATTGTGCAGTGACAATTATTGAAACAACAATAATATAAAATATCAACACATCAATTATTGAATCAATAAAATAAAATATTGAACAGTAATTACTGTAACAATTATTGAGTGGTGCCTTCTCACGTAAGAATCAATAATTCAAAAATACTATGCAAAACTATGTGCTACTGTGCAATAACGCGTATTACTGTATTTTAACCACCGGGTATTCCAACAGTGTTAACGGTAACCATTACGTCGTTATTTATAAAAACTCAAATTTGTCATTTTCTTCATCCGACAGTTATTCTGTTATGGGGCCCACAAATGACTGCTCCATCGTACGAATATTCCCCGACAACAATGAATATTTTATAACCACTTGCGTATTTTATAACCTTTTATGAATTTAACCATTTACTGAATAGTAATTATAAGAAAAATTGAATACTTTTATTTCATAAAATTCGGGGTCTTACAATCTCCCCCCTCCTTATGAAATTTTTTCACAAATTTACGTGCACTGTATATTTGAAGAGTTGAGAATACCTTGCTTACATTTGATTCTATCTCTCCTGGCCATCATGATTTCTCCATTGCTTTCATCTCCCGTGATAACTTCATTTGGGTTCCTCACTTGTTGGGAAGTCATGACAACCGCTATCCTCGAAGACCTTTGACTTTCTGCAGGGCGAAAGATTTGGCGTCATCACTCTAGATGGAATATACTTTCTATAGGGCATATGTAAGACCCCATCTTTTAATAAAGATGAATTTTTTCTATAATATTATTTTGAATATTATGGAATAAATTTGATATAATGTTATAGTTGTGGGTAATATTTATAAATTTGCAAAGTATGCAAGTTGTTATAAAATATTAGTTTGGTCGGGGAATATTCTTTTTGTTAGGGAATATTCGTATAAATGCTCAATCATTGGTGGACCCCATGATGTAATTATTATCGGATTGAAAAACGACAAAAATATTTTATAAAAATAACGACGGAGGTGTTCTGTTTAAAGCTGAACTACTACCCTATGGTAAAAAATGCGATGTCTGGCGTGATAAGCGTAGTAGCACTGCAGATTGATTATTGATGCTTCGTGAGAAGTCACTCGGTTATGCTCGATTATTACTACGATAATTAACGCATCATATCTCTTATATTATTGATTCAATTATTGTCACGATATCATCGTATAATATGTTATAGTATTAAATCAATAATTGAGGCGACAAGTTATAAATGATTAATAATTGTTGAAAGATTAAATATGTGTTGATGAAAAAAAAATGATTTGTGGTAAGTTTGATTATTTTATGGGGGCTCATATGTCATCATCTAAGAGTCTCTTCATCGATAGTATTTACCTTCGTCGATAGTAATTACCTTCGTCGATAGTAATTACCCTTGTGAATAGTATTTACCTTCGTCGATATAATTAATTACCTTCGTCGATAGTAATTACCCTTGTGAATAGTATTTACCTTCGTCGATAGTAATTACCTTCGTCGATAGTAATTACCCTTGTGAATAGTATTTACCTTCGTCGATAGTATTTACCTTCGTTAATAGTAATTACCTTTACCAGACGACGTCGAACCACTTGTCGTTTCACATTACAGCGTCGAACCACTTGTCGTTTCACATTACAGGCGTCGAACCGATTAATCGAGCCACTTGCCTTTTCACACACGGCGGTCTAAGCTAGAAATCTTCTATAAATAGAGGCCTAGGGCTTCATTATTTTCACGAATTCATTCAAGCTATAGAGAGAAAAGTATAGAGAGATAAGAGAGAAGAAGAAAGAGTATTTTATTCTACTGCTAACTGCGAGATTCAATCTCCTACCAAATGTAAGGGGTGTTATTCTTTCTTATTCATGAAGAGAACTGTTGTTATTCCATTGCTTATTATTACATTGGAATAACTTTTGTATAAGTGGTTTACCTATATACTTGGTGACATTCTTCTATTATTACATTGGAACATCACATGCATGTGTTTTACATCTGACTGGATCCGTCTTTATTATTATTCTGTTGGAACATCACATGCATGTGTTTTACACCGGACTGGTTCCGTCTTTATTATTCTGTTGGAACATCACATGCATGTGTTTTTACACGGACTGGTTCCGCTCTTTATTATTACATTGGAATATCCTATCATGTGTTTTTACACCGGATGCAGTTCCATCTTTATTATTACATTGGAACATCCACGCTTGGGTGTGAAATTTCACGACACAGTTCCGTTATTTATTATTCTGTTGGAATAACTTTTATGCATGCGATCTATCGCATGCATGGTGATTTCTTTTGTTATTCCATTCTTTATTATACCCAGTTGGTTAAAACTTTGACTTCTATACTCCATAAAATTAGTAGAATATCCTTGATATTTGCGTTTCATCCATATCTTTTTCATGGAAATATTCTTGATCATTCTTGAATTTTACTCTACAAAAAGCAGATCATGTTGACAATTTGACGTTAATAATTCTGGATAAAATAATTCTTGAACTTGTTTTATTGAATTCTTATATCATTGTCATCATCCTCATGTTTATATTTTTTTTGAAAGTCATCATGGCACATGTAGTGCATAGATGGACTTGGTATGATTATGACCGAGAGACTATTGATGTAATCATGGCCGTAATGTTACAAATGATGTGATAAAAATCCTCGATTGGTAGTAGTGCATTGATGGGCGATTGTTGGCATGATCATGACCATTAATGAATACACAAATATTCTTGGCCCGTAGTGCATGAATAATTGTGGTCGTGATACTAAAGAATATCCTTGGCCGTAGTGCAGGGGTGATTCGATGATGTGAAATATTTATTAAAGCTGAGTCTCAGCTATAAACGATGATGAAAACCTTTTAAAACCTAAAAGATAGTAGACTTTATTTTCTACTTGACTCTTTTAATGGATTGCATATTCATTTGCAGCTAAAACCGGTTGTCTATTGTATTTTATCGGTTTAACATTATTGAAGACTATTGATAATTTATTACGCATTATCTTAGTCATAATATTTCTTCTTTGGGCTAGTTGAGCTCACCCTTTCTTTCACCGTTTCTCTTGAAAATGATAATATAAATTTGGGGCGAGTCGGGAAAGCAGTGATGGTCTGAAGATAGCATTAGTAGTCCTCACTATTATTACAGCAAAATAGTGTGATAATAAGCTATAATGAGGACTTTTTATTTGAGTTTGTATAATATCTAGTAGGCGATATTTGAATTTAAACTCACGGTTTATGTCGTATTGTACCACAGCATTTATGTTAATAAGTTGTTTTTAAATTACATACCATGTAAGTGTCGACCCAAGATGGGTGATGTATACCTAATTTTGGGGCGTCACGGTTGATTATCGAAACTAGGATATGATCCTGGCTAAGATGTGAGAATAGTACTAGGAGGGAGAGGCAGGGAATACCTTCGCTAGTATGACCTACCTAAGTTTATGTGATATTTTATTGGTTGGTCAGAAGATAGGGATAATTTGTTACATGTCAATTAACCTTTTGTTTTGTGGCAGTATCTGAAAATGACATCTGAGAATGTTGAGAATAGCAATGGAGCGCAGACGATTGTTGATTCACCACATATCAATAATCAGGATAATGTGCATCGTGAAGCGACAATCCTCATGCAAACAACAACAACACCAAATGACGAATGATCAAATGTTCGGAGGCTTTATGCAATTTATGCAACAATGATGAGAGCGACTCTGTCCCAAAACGTAGGTGGAAACACGGAAAACTCTCGGTGGTCACCGCTAAACAATTTAAGGAGCTGGGACCACCGGGAGTTTAAGGAGAGCAAAACCACTTACGGCGGAAGCATGGATAAAGCATTACCAAGATATTTGATGTCTTGGGATGCTCAGAGGAGCAAAAGGTTCCTTTGCCGCCTTTTTATGTTGCGGCGGAGGCGGATTCTTGGTGGGAATCGGTAAAACGTACTCAACCAAATGTCTTGAAGATATCTTGGGATAAGTTCCAGGGAGTCGCATTCAACGACAAATACTTTCACGAAAGTATTACGCCACACGTGAAGGAGGTGGAGTTTATCAAGTTGGAACAAAACAATATGGCCGTGGTAATCATGATACGAGGCAAAATTTGCGGAGTTATCACGGTTTCGTCCCACTTGGTGGATAATGAAGAGAGAATGGCGCGAATGTTTTTAAGAGGTTTGAAGTCGAGATACGTCAACATCTTATTTCATAAACGTGTTTTGTATTCGGATGTTGTAAATAGGGCTCGATTAGTGGAGCGCGATAATGAGTCAACCTGACTAAAAAAGAGCGTGCGGCAAAAATTATAATACCGGCGAGAATAGTCATCGGCGGTGACAACAAGCGTGGAGGGAATCAACGGGCGGATATGGTAACCACTTTGATGGTAATCGGGGCCAAAACAATAAGAATGGACATTTCAAGAAAAGGAGATTCAACAATGATGGAAAGACGTCGAAGACCGAAGACCCATTGTTAAGGAAGGAGAAAGACCACCTATCATATGCTTCAAATGCGGAGGAGAGGGACACATCGATCAAATCTGCGTCATGCCGTCAAAGCATGTTATAATTGTGGAAGAGAGGTCACTTAGCTCGATTTTGTCGTTCATCAAGAAGACAAATTCAATTTAGGAGGAGGCACCAAAGGCCATCCCGAAAAATTCAAAACCGGTAGTCTGAGGAGAGCATTTGTTGTGACCTCCCAAAGAGCAAGGAATCCGAATGAGGTCATCACGGGTAAGCTTATCATAAACTCTAATGAAGTCTATACTTTATTTGATCTGGGTTCTACCCATTCTTTTATTTCTCCTACTTGCGCTCATCGATTAAATTTGACTCAGGAGAAATTAGACTTTGACTTATCTCATGAAACTCCGTTGGGAGAAACCTTCATTACATCCACTATTTATAAGTCTTGTTTGGTTCAAATCGGTACCCTCACATTACACCGTCGATCTTATTTCATTAAAAATACTTGCATTTGGCGTGATTACAGGGATTGATTGGTTAACTACTTATCATGCAAAAATTGATTGTTTTAAATAAGGTTGTTAGCTTTCATATTCCTAATCAACCTATTATGTGAATTCAAACGACCAAACCATTAAAATCAATCACGGTCATCTCAAGCCATAAAAAGCTATTCGTTTATTGAAAAGCGGATGTCAAGCTTTCTTAGCTCATGTCACGATTTAAATAAAAATCGTCGGTTTTAAGCGATATTCCTATTGTTAATAAATTTCTGACGTATTCCCAGAAGAACTTCTGGCCTACCCCGGGCGTGAAATTGAATTTTGTATCGACCTTGAACCCGATGCAAAACCTATTTCCAAAGCCCCATATCGAATAGCTCTATTGAACTTGAGAGTTAAAGACCCAACTGCGAGGAATTGTTAGACATTGGCTTTATTAAATCCTAGTACTTCTCCTTGGGGTGCTCTGTTCTATTCGTGAAGAAGAAAGATGGGAGTATGCGACTTTGTATTGATTATCGGGAGTTGAATCACGTCACCATCAAAAATAGGTATCCATTGCCACGTATTGATGACTGTTTGACCCGGTTACAAGGAGCCAAATTCTTTTCAAAGATTGATCTTCGTTCCGGATATCACCAATTGAAGATTAGAACGTGACATTCCAAAGGCGGCTTTGGAACTTCGATGCGGGCATTATGAATTCTAGTCATGTCCTTTGGATTGACTAATGCTCCTCTTGCCTTCATGGATATGATGAACCGAGTATTCAAGGAATATTTAGATCACTTTGTGGTCGTCTTTATTGATGACATCCTTATTTATTCCAAAAGCCGTGAAGATCATGAAAGCAACACTTGAGGTGACACTCCAAAAGCTTCGTGAATATAAGCTTTATGCCAAGTTGAAGAAATCACGAGTTACGGCTTGAAGAAGTAGTAGCATTCCTTGGGCACGTGGTATCAAGTCATGGAATATCTGTTGACCCAAAGAAAGATTGAAGCTATTCAAAGTTGGGAACAACCTAAATCGATGGCCGGTCGTAGCTTTCTCGGTTTAAATGGTTATTATCGGAGATTCGTGGAAGGATTTTCTCGAATCGCTATTCCATTGACTCAAATGACTCGGAAAGATACAAAGTTCGGTTGGAGCGAAGAATGTGAGAAGAGTTTTCAAGAACTCAAGAGGAGACTTATTTATTTTGTTACGACAATACCATCCGCTCGGAGGATTTGTCATCTCTGATGATGCTTGAGCAAAAGGGTTGGGATGTGTTCTCATGCAACATGGAAAAGTAATAGCCTATGCCTCATGACAACTCAAAGAATATGAGAGAATTATCCTACTCATGATCTAGAGTTAGCGTTTTGTTATCTTTACTTAAAATTTGGAGGCATTACTTGTATGGGGAGAAAGTGGAGATCTTTACGGATCACAAAAGCCTCAAATATTTCTTCACTCAAAAGGAACTCAACATGCGACAACGACGTTGGCTTGAACTATTGAAAGATTATGATCATACCATCCAATACCATCCTGGAAAAGCGAGCGTGGTAGGCGACGCGTTGAGTAGAAAATCATATGCAGCAAATCTGAGTGCGATATTGTCAACGCAGAGCCCATTTTGTGTGACTTGCAAAGGATGGAGATAGAATTAAAGACTCGAGGACGCGTGTGATGATAGCGAGTATCTGAGTAGAACCGACTTTAATTGATAAAGTTAAAATTTTGCTCGAGCTACGGACACGGAGTGATGCGTATGAGGAAGAAAGTGCAAGAAGTTGCTATCTTAGGAGCAAGAATCGATGAAGAAGGAATACTTGAGTCAACTCCGGACTTTGTGTTCTAACGACCACGATTTAAAGTATAATATCATGATGGAGGCACACAACACACCATTTGCAATCCATCTTGGGAGTACCAAAATGTATCATGATATTAAATCATACATTTTGGTGGAAGCAATATATGAAGAGAGAGATAGCTTTATTTATCTCAAGGTGTCTAACTTGTCAACGAGTTAAGCGGAGCATCAAGTACCAAAAGGTCCATTGCAACCACTTGAAATTCCGGAATGGAAGTGGGAGCACATTACCATGGATTTCGTTCTGGGTCTTCCTAAGGTTTCTCGAGGTATTGATGCGATTTGGGTCATTGTTGATAGGTTGACCAAGTCTGCTCATTTCTTCCGAATCTGAAACTTATACACTTGAGCGTCTTGCTCGTATGTACATAAACGAGATTGTAAGATCGCATGGTATCTGCGGTATCCATAGTTTACGATCGAGACCCAAGATTCACTTCACGATTTTGGGTTAGTTGCAAAAAGCTATGAGCACAGACTTACGATTTAGCTCGGCATATCATCCTCGAGACGGACGGACAATCGGAGAGGACTATTCAAACTCTTGAAGATCTATTAAGACTCGTCCCTTGATTTCAAGGGAGTTGGGACAAGTTCTTACCATTGGTGGAGTTTTCCTCTGACAACAGTTATCAAGCAAGTATTGGCATGGCTCCATTCGAGCGTTGTATGGAAGAAAGTGTCGTTCTCGGTATGTTGGGATGAGGTGGGTGAAGCAACGTTGTTGGGACCGGAGTTGAATGCGTGTGACTACGGAAAAGATTCAAACGATCCGACAACGTATAAAAACCTCACAAAATCGACAAAAAGTTATCTTGATCTTCATCGAAAGGGCGTGGAATTCGATATAGGAGATCATGTGTTGTTAAGAGTTGCTCCATGGAAAGGAGTTACAAGATTTGGAAAGAGAGAAAACTTAACCCTCGATTCATCGGTCCATTTTAATCCTCGATCGAGTAGGAGCTGTGGCTATAGACTCGCTTTCTGCTTGAAATATGTCTCGTGTTCATAACGTTTTTCACATATCTATGTTACGTAAATATGTGAAAGACCGAACCATATTATTGAGTTAGAACCGGACGAAATAGCGGAATTTGATTTGGCGTATGAAGAGGTTCTGTTCAAATTTTGGATAAGAAGGAACATATTCTACGCTCGAGGTTATACCTCAAGTCAAAGTTTTGTGGAGGAACCACGATGTTGAGAAATGACTTGGGAGTTAGAATCAAATGAAATCAAGGTATCTTTACCTCTTGACATACCAGTCGTACCCTAATTTCGAGGGCTAAATTTCATAAGAAGGGAGGTTGTAAGACCCCACTTTTTTAAATAAAGATGAATTTTTCTATAAATATTATTTTTGAATATTATGGAATAAATTTGATATAATGTTATAGTTGTGGGTAATATTTATAAATTTTGCAAAGTATGCAAGTTGTTATAAAATATTAGTTTGGTGGGGAATATTCTTTTTGTTAGGAATATTAAATACAATGCTCAATCATTGGTGGACCCCATGACGAAATTATTGTCGGATTGAGAAAACGACAAAAATATTTTATAAAAATAACTTGGCCCGGAGGTGTTACTGCAAAAAAGCTGTTGAACTACCCGGTGGTAAAAGAAATACGATGTCTGGCGTGGTTGCGTAGTAGCACACGGTATTGATTATTGATGCTTACATGAGAAAGTCACTCATTATGCTCAATTATTACTACTGATAATTCTTTGCATCATATCTCTTATATTATTGATTCAATTATTGTCACGGTATCATCACGTATAATATGTTATAGTATTAAATCAATAATTGAGGCGACAAGTTATAAATGATTAATAATTGTTGAAAGATTAAATATGTGTTGATGAAAAAAATGATTTGTGGTAAGTTTGATTATTTTATGGGGGCTCATATGTCATCATCTAAGAGTCTCTTCGTCGATAAGTATTTACCTTCGTCAATCGATAGTAATTACCTTCGTCAATAGTAATTACCCTTGTGAATAGTATTTACCTTCGTCGATAGTAATTACCTTCGTCGATAGTAATTACCCTTGTGAATAGTATTTACCTTACGTCGATAGTAATTACCTTCACAATAGTAATTACCCTTGTGAATAGTATTTACCTTCGTCGATAGTATTTACCTTCGTTAATAGTAATTACCTTTACCGACGTCGTCGAACCACTTGTCGTTTCACATTACAGTGCGTCCGAACCACTTGTCGTTTCACATTACAAGGCGTCGAACCCGATTCGTCGAGCCACTTGCCTTTTCACACGGCGGTGCTTTAAGCTAGAAATCTTCTATAAATAGAGGCCTGGGGCTTCATTATTTTCACGAATTCATTCAAGCTATAGAGAGAAAAGTATAGAGAGAATAAGAGAGAAAGAAGAAGAGTATTTTGTTACTACTGCTTCTGCGCGATATTCAATCTCCTACCAAATGTAAGGGGTGTTATTCTTTCTTATTCATGAAGAGAAGCATTGTTATTCCATTGCTTATTATTACATTGGAATAACTTTGTATAAGTGGTTTACCCTATACTTGGTGACATTCTTCTATTATTACATTGGAACATCACATGCATGTGTTTTACAGGACTGGTTAAAATCTTTATTATTATTACATTGGAACATCACATGCATGTGTTTTACACGGACACAGGTTCCGCTCTTTATTATTACTGTTGGAACATCACATGCATGTGTTTTACACCGGACTGGTTCCGTCTTTTATTATTACTGTTGGAATATCCTATCTCGTGTGTTTTACACCGGATCTGGTTCCATCTTTATTATTACATTTGGAACATCACATCGATTGTGAATTTCACGACACAGTTCCGTTATTTATTATTACATTGGAATAACACATGCATCTGCATGCGGTCTATCGCGTGCATGGTGATTTCTTTTGTTATTCCATTCTTTATTATACCCGGTTGGTTAAAACTTTGACTTCTATACTCCATGAAATTAGTAGAATATCCTTGATATTTGCGTTTCATCCAAAGATCTTTTCATGGAAATATTCTTCCGATCATTCTTGAATTTTACTCTACAAAACAAGATATCATGTTGACAATTTGGGCGTTAATAATTCTGGATAAAATAATTCTTGAACTTGTTTTATTGAATTCTTATATCATTGTCATCATCCTCATGTTTATATTTTTTTTGAAAGTCATCATGGCTTTGTGGTGCATAGATGGACTTGGTATGATTATGACCGAGAGACTATTCGGTGTAATCATGGCCCGTAATGTTACAAATGATGTGATAAAAATCCTCGATGGCCAGTAGTGCATTGATGGACGATTTGTTGGCATGATCATGACCATTAATGAATACACAAATATTCTTGGCCCGTAGTGCATGAATAATTGTGGTGCGTGATCTAAAGAATATCCTTGGCCGTAGTGTGCGGGGTGATTCGATGATGTGAAATATTTATTAAAGTCGAGTCTCATTATAAACGATGATGAAAAACCTTTTAAAACCTAAAAGATAGTAGACTTTATTTTCTACTTGACTCTTTTAATGGATTGCATATTCATTATTGCGATTAAACCGGTTTGTCTATTGTATTTTATCGGTTTAACATTATTGAAGACTATTGATAATTTATTACGCATTATCTTAGTCATAATATTTCTTCTTGGGCTAGTTGAGCTCACCCTTTCTTTCACGTTTTCTCTTGAAATGATAATATAGCTGGGACGAGTCGGGGAAACGAGTGATGGTCCTAAGATAGCATTAGTAGTCCTCACTATTCTGTAAAATAGTGTGATAATAACTGTAATGAGGACTTTTTATTTGAGTTTGTATAATATCTAGTGATTTATATTTGAATTTAAACTCACGAGTTTATGTCGTATTGCATACCTACGTGCTTATGTTAATAAGTTGTTTTTAAATTCTGCATACCAAGTGTCGACCCAAGATGGGTGATGTATACCTAATTTTGGGGGGCGCCACAAATATTCCTCCCTCAATGCGCCTCGTTGTATTCTCGATTCATGATCTGAATCATCAATCTTCGATCCATATCGAATTCAGTTGACCGCTTCTGTGATGGGTAATTCAAAACTTCGATGTTGGGTTCTCCCAATTCTTTGTTCAAAAAGAGAAATTCATATCATCTATTTTAGCCTTCTTAGATCGGACATCACTTTCCACAATATCAACGCGTCATGTGGCTTTTACCCATGCATCACTCATTCTCACTCGTTCAATTGTTTCTTCTTTCAACTCAGATTCCAGCTTTATCATCTTATAATCTGCCAAAGAATGCTTTTGTTCAAGCATCACATATCGGGTAACACAAGCTTGAATCGTTGCATCCTTTTGCTCCATAACCGCCTGTCGTTCTTCAGCCTGCTCTTCTAACTCATGAATACGATTTTGCAATTCTACATTTTGATCATAAAATACCTCTAATAAATTCTCCTCAGGTTCATCTTCTTCCTCACTCTCAGCTGCTATCTCTGCGACTAGTTCGGGTGCAACTATTAATTCTTCCCTCACCACAAGAATATCTCTAAATCCTTCTTCGCCTGACATCACATTGTCATGGTTGGTGATTAGAGGTATCCCCACTATCTCATTCACACCATTATTAACATTCTCAGCTGCCATTCTCAAATACTACCATAAAATAAGGGTTAATTAAACAAATTAACATATCACATAATATCCCGATATTATGACTGACCAACAATTATGCTTAGGTAGGACACATTAGCGAAGGATTTACTCATTTCTCCCCTCCTAGTTATATTCCCCGATCTCTGTCAGAGACCATATCCCTAAGCTCTGATACCAACTGTGACAACCCCAAAACAGGTCCAGTCCATCCAACCTATTCTGAGTCGCCAAATACATGGTACAGAAAACAACTACAACTTTATTACTACAATTGTCGTGTAAAATACAACACATATGATGTGAGTTTTGATACCAATATATACCAACTGTGATTCTCATCCCAACCTTGGATAGCACGTCACAATGGCACCTTACATAAAGGTATAGTCAAAAACTGTTTTAGAAATTAAAATCTTTGGGAAGTGCTCAAGGAAACCTTCGTACATGGGAGGCCATACGTCTAGGGCATGATAGATATCATATGCCCACAGAATTATCCTTGGTTGACCCAATAGACCCCAAAAAAATGAGAAGATTACTATCATATTCTTTCCAATGGTGAGTCTTCTCTTGACATATAATTATCTCTACTGTCTCTAATTGAGAATTATACTTCAAATAAACTCCAAGATCATATAGGTAGTGCTCGTAGATATACTCAATAAGTGAATGTGCACAACCCTGTCTTATGATGACACGAGGTTGTATGTCTTTAGACATCTTGTATGATAGTGGCAAAACACCCTTCCAACGTTGGGTTCGCCTCACCCTATTTGATTCACCAAATATAACTACTAAATGATGACCACCGTTCTATTCCTCTGTTACCCCCGCTCGACCCAGCTACACTCTTATTACCTGAAAGGAATTGTGAAGCAAAAGGGTGAGCACAACTAGCTCAGTAAAGAATATCATGACTAAAGATAATTAAATTATCAATAGCCTTCATCAATAATAAATCAGAGATTTAGAACATATGGTAGATGATAAAAAATTTCAACCATAGTTACAACGGAACGAGCAATCCATTAGAAGAGTCAAATAGACTATAAAGTCTATTATCTTCTGCATGTTAAAAATCCACCAATAATGTATTATCCCTGTAACATCAATCAATAATTCTAGTCCACAATCATATAAATAACTCATAATCATAATTGTAGTTCTAAATTCCTCTTCTCATCCAGGATGAAGATAATTTTCATCACCTATCTTTACCTGAAACATCAAAGATCATGGTTACACCAAATCACGTTTCCTGTTCATAATCATACTAATAACTTCATCTTTGCACTATGGCAAAAGATATTCGTCAACCATTCATCTTTTCACTACTGGCCAAAGATATTCAACAACATGTCATCTTTGCACTACGGGCCAAAGATATTCATCAACAGTTCATATTTGCACTACAGACCAAATATATTAATCAACAGTTCATATTTGCACTACAGGCCAAATATATTCATCAACAGTTCATATTTGCACTACAGGCCAAATATATTAATATCTCAAAGAAATATATAATCATTTCAGAATTTATATAAACAATAATTATAACCACGTTGATCAATTCACCTTTGCACTTAAGCTAAAGTTATTCAATTATAAATTCAATGGTCATGATCGTACCAGTCAACAATTCAACTTTGCACTACTGGCCAAAGAGAACCCATAGTCACGATCATACCAATAATCTACCCATCTTTACACTCAAGTCAAAGAGAAATATCATCATTAAGGTTATAAAAATGTTATATATGATATTAAAAACAAAATAATCGACATATAGATTTAATCTCAAGAGTAAGATTCATAAATCAACGATAATTTGGTCAGAAAAAGAAACCAATTTTGTCGTGAATAAGACTCGCTTAATAGTAACCCTGACATGAAAAAGGTAGAAATTCCACAATAAAATCCATACCAATATTTTGGTATAATAATATTGAAAGAATAAAATTTCTTAAACTTATAAACAATTTATTTTAATTATTTACACTTTACTAAATAATGCATTTAATCATCCTAGAATTCCAAACTTATAAGATTTCATCACCAATAACCAAAACCCTCATCAAAAATCTGCATATACCTCATATAGGATTCTCAAGCCATAAAATCCTATTTTCCAATTTTCTTACTTCACATAACATATTTAATTCATTTACTCATAACTAGTCTATTTTCATGAAAAATACCAAATCAGTCCCAAAAATATTTCTTTTCTAAGATTTAGCAGAATATAGTCCCATATTGAACATATATTTTTCTCGGAATTTTTAAAATTCATTTACTATTTTTTTATATGGCCAAAACAGTCGAATATTTACACATTTATCATAAATTATAATTTTATCCAAAAATTCCGAAATTTACAGAGTATACTTCTGTTATATACATGTACCCCCCAATAAAAATTTCACTAATTTTGGAGTTAACCACAAGGAGTTATAATGGTTTTCTTTTAAAATAGTCTTTTCCCGTAAAATTCATAACTCTTAATCTATATATCCAAAAATTGCCATTTTTTGACACAATCAATAAAACTCATCAAATTATCATTTCAAATTTTTTCAGAATTTTTGAAGGTCTGAAAAGTTACGAAACATGAAAAACATAACCCTTAAAATCCCTTACCTCAAAATAGTAGTACTTCTGACTTGAATATCGGATATAATTTGAATCGAACTTACCGTAGCAGATAAAGAACACTCAAGATATCTAAATACTCATAAAAATATGCTTGATAATATAGAGAGAGAAAACTTATGTTTCTGGTGTGATTTTCTATTCTAACTTAAGCACCTATTTATAGAAAAATGCTAGAACGCCAAAGGAGACTAAATTATTAAAATAATAATATTAATTATTCTACGCGTGCTGCTATGAAGCCCATCATTCTTGAAAACTAATTCAGCATACCTCAATTTATTTCCAGCATATTTTTGTACACCAACCAAAATGGGTCCCACCCAAATTAAATAAAAATCATTTTATTTTTTGAAACTTCAACAATTCATAGAAACTAGCCCGGTTATCAGAAAAATACAAATTTTATGTCCATTCTGTCTGGAATTAAATTCTCTACAACTTTGTAGCTTTGAGTTTTTCCAAATTCCAAACCAAAAATATCCGAAATTCACAAACGGATGATTTTTAATACCTCCACACCGACAAAATACTGATAAAACACCTAAGCATTAATTCCTTCATTTTTATTCATATAATAATAAATATATCCATCATTTATATCCACATAAAATAAATATTTTTTTATCATATAAATCAATAATTAATTAAAATAATATTACAGAATCACAATTATGACAACCAGGCCGTTCCCAGGAAAGAGGGGGCTTTCCGATAAGGATTTCTCTTTACTGGCACGCAATTAGGTGACCAAGCCTCTCCTTGACAGAACTTTCTAGACATTGCCAATAATGCTATCTAATAATATTATTCAAATAATATGAATTATTGATCTGATAATGGAGATATTGTGCGTGTGACAATTATTGAAACAACAATAATATAAAATATCAACGCAAAGAATTATTGAATCAATAAAATAAAATATTGAACAATAATTATCAGAAAAATTATTGAGTAGTGCCTTCTCATGTAAGAATCAATAATTCAAAATACCGCAAAACCGTGTATCTTCTTTGCGAAGCAATAACGCAGACATCAGTATTTTAATCACCGGGTATTCCAACAATGTTAATGGTAACCATTACGTCGTTATTTATAAAAACTCAAATTTGTCGTTTTCTTCATCTGACAGTTATCCTGTTATGGGGCCCATAAATGATCGCATATGCTTATACGAATATTCCCCACAACAATGATGAATATTTTATAACCACTTGCGCATTTTGAAAAAAAATTCATATATCACCCTTAACTTTAACCTTTTATCAATTTAACCATTTATTGAATAGTAATTATAAGAAAAATTGAATACTTTTATTTCATAAAATTCGGTCTTACAATCTCCCTCCTTATGAAATTTCGTCCCAAATTTACGTATTCGCATTTCAAGAGTTGAGAATACCTTGCTTTCATTTCAGATTCTATCTCTCCGTCATCATGATTTCTCCATCGCTTCATCTCCGTGATAACTTCATTCGGGTTCCTCACTTGTTAGGAAGTCATGATAACCGTTATCCTCGAACTACTCGCTTTGACTTGTCTGCGAGGCAAGATTTGGCATCATCCAAAGACAAAAGATGGGGCTTCAAAGAATAATCGATTTTCGCTTGCTAAAGGTGCCAAATTTCGTTGCTAAAGGGTTTTGGCAACGACTTTTCTTCATCGTTGTTAAGGCTTTTTCGTTACAAGAATGAGCGTTGCTAATTGTTCCAAGAACGAACGATTTTTTTTTCGCTGCCAAAAGTAATACATTTTGCAACGAAATTTTTTCGTCAGAGACATCGATCCTTTAGCAACAAAATGTATTGTTGCGTAGAATAATAAAATTTTTTACTAAAACCCCATTTCGCTGCAAAAGCCTCGCTAATTGGCAAACGAAATGAACTATTTTTTTTTTTTGCAACGACCATGCATTTTCGCTGTAATTAATACCATTTTGCAAAATTTTCGTTTCGCGATAAAGAATTATAAAAATTGTTGCCTAAACTTGCTTTCATTGCATGAAATGTAAACTTTTTAGCAACGATTTTCGTTGCTGATTATATTATTTGGCAACGACATTATGCTAAATCAGCAACGAAAATGTTTGTTCTGGTTATTTTTCAATAAAGAACGAAATTGGCCGATTAGCAACGACATTATATGTTGTTGTTTTTTTATACGAAAAGTTGATATAATTTGCAACGATAAAAAATGTTGCCTTTTATTTTAGTATTAGCAACAATATCCTCTCCGTTGTTATTAGGTTAATTTTTCGTTGCCAAATATTATATTTTTAATGCCATTAGCAACGAAAATTTGTTGCTAAATGTATAAAAAATTGTTAATATATTAAAACTTGTTCAATGCTTTGGTAACGAATTATATTGTTACC
Source organism: Panax quinquefolius (assembly GCA_020205615.1). Lineage (NCBI taxonomy): Eukaryota > Viridiplantae > Streptophyta > Magnoliopsida > Apiales > Araliaceae > Panax > Panax quinquefolius. The sequence goes on from CM035164.1 coordinate 111,267,193, forward strand.
AAATCAAAATTTAACATTCTTTTTGTGTACCTGACTGGCTCAATGTCCCCACAACAAATAATGGCAAAAATACAAAAAAACTAAAATATTATTAACTTAATAAAATCATCCACTACATAATCATTCATTATATTTACAATTTATTCATCTAAAGCTACCACCGTTATCTACATATATAGAGAGAGTACACTTCATAATTTCGTCCCTTGTCTTCCGTAAACGTAGCACGAAAATTTGATACCCAGATATTAAAAGCGTGTCGTAGAAGCGCCTTCCCCATATATATTTAAAAATAATAGCAAGTCGTAAAAATGAAGCAAATAGGTCATGTTCGACCTCATGAAATCATAATATCAAGACAATAACTAAAATGCACTCGATTAATATCATGTTCTAACCTCATTAATGCAAAACCTTGACACATAATCCCATATCTCTAATAAAGCTAAAATAGTTTGATACTTTGTTTAAATGAAGTGTCCTAGATTCTAAATAAATGATAGGGCGCCTCAATCGCACTCCACCGCAACCACCTGCTTTGTCACAATTTTGTACAACTAATTAGTCAAGAAGATTTATATTATTATTTCCTTTCAAATGATTTTCCTATTTCCTTTTTGTCAAAAAATTGTACAATGTAATCACACCTTCTACAATCGTGAATCATAAAATGTAATATTTTACTACTACGTTACCTACTCGTAATATTTTGTAAATCTATTCTCGCTACTTAATTTGACTTGAGTTTAAAATTTTGGTATTAGTAGATTTAATTGTCCAAAAACTTTACAACATGAAGACATGGGAGATTACATATACCAGCTTTAAGAGAGTAAAATGATGGCCGCTTTCATGGACATATCATGTACTTGGAAAGACTAAAGAAGAATGTACCTACAAGATCACCAAATTTATATAATCCAACTTCATCGCCACCAAAGACCAAATTTCTCATCGCGATATAAAAATAAATCAGATACCATTTTATACTCTTCATGGAATATTTGAAAAAAAGAAGTTTGTAAATATCTTATTTCTTTATGAATTTCTAGATCTAGCTTGAAAAATTCAAGAGAGTCAAGTAGTGCATCAAGTATCACATGTCAGATTTTATCCTCTACCAAATTGAATAAATCACTTTGTATGTCTTGGGCACCTTGATAAAGCCACAACAAGCAGCTATACGACGTTATCGACTTAATCAGATCGATAACTCGAGACAACATTTAGTGTATACAAGTACCGCATAAAACAAATATGATTTGCTCTTCATTATTTCACAAAAACTGCTGTCTGAAATTTGATAAAAATTTTAGAGCACCAGATGTGTGAAAAATATAACAATAAATGCAACAAAGTAGATCAAGATTGAGTTTAAAAGTCATACAATAATATTAATGTTGTAGCCCTAGAATGCTTAGAGAAGGCACATCCACTTCGGAAACCTAAAACAAGAACTATGACCCCAGATTACGAAAGCCTTTTAGGCCCAAGGGAAAGTGTCCAACATGAATATTATGTGACAAACTTCCCAATACTTGTTAACTGGCATAAGTTGGATCTGAATTTAGCACAAGGTCTTTTAAAGTCATTTAAGCTTCATATGCATTCATGCTATCATCTCAAAGGTCTAGTATATCCTTATGTTCTTATAGTAACTTATTGAAAATTAGTGAAGTAGAAAAAACAAACTATCAGTCAACATATTTCATATATGATATGTTCGACATATACACTTGAAACATTTAGCAGGAGAAGTGACCCAGTAATGAAAATGTTCTATCAAAAAAAGGAAGAAAATGTATACCTTCGAGTAAGATATTTCTTGAATCAAGAGGATCCGTGGGAATCAACAATTGCTAAACTAATATAGCAGGGAGGTACTAAAGAGAAGACAAAATTAGACAGAGAAAGCCAAGATAAGAGAAGTTATTATTATTTCATAACTGAAGTTTAATAATGAAACCTTCAGGTTCTCCTCAAGCATTTTCAATTGATTGGACAAGGATTCGATTTCTAAGCAATCATCTCAACCATATCTATGTCACTACCTTCCTCCTTCGCCAAAGTTTATATAGAAAAGAAGAAGTCGTGTGAAATACACGTAACATAATGTCTTTCTTTTCTAGCAATGCAAGAGAGGAGCAGATATGTGGAAGAAAACCTTTGTCTTCTTCTAGTTGCATCCGACAATTCTTGAATCTCTTATATGTTAATACAACCTACTAGTCAAACAATACACAATGAATTTATTACTAAATCCTATAACATGTCAGAAGATTCACATACCATATATGCCAGAAGGGGTATAATGAACACAAAGATTGTCATACCTCATCGAGCTCGCCACGGATCGCATGCTAACTTTTGGTATTCACTTGGATTTGTGACTATATCCGGTTCAACCAACTTAGCCTACAAACAATTGATTGTCAATCTACGATATCATACAAACAAGTCCATAAATCACCCATCTAATACCGTAAATAAGCCACCTAAATCAATTATATGGTCCGAATGGTGAAAAAGCATGTTAGTCCCATGTTTATCCTAGAAATAATTTGTAACACCATCACGCATTATTAACGACACAATACACGCTTTGTTCTTAGATGTGGTCACAAAAATGATGACTAATAGTGTGCAATATTGATGGTAGTTTTATGATATGGAAAAATCCAAAGAACTCAGATAAGCCCTTGGATCGAGGATATTTCATCTATCGGTGGTCACTTAATGATGCGTGGAACCTAAGCAAGTCATCACATTTACCCCTCGTAAGTTACGCGACGATCGATTTTTTTTTATAAAAAAAATAGTGAAGTTAGAACTATGATGCAGGGAAAAGTTCACTATTTTGAAGTTCCCTTTTTCTAGAAACTAGGCTAGCACCCATTTGTAGTAAGGGGAAAAGTTACGCCACCAAGTTTAAATGAAGTTCTCAAGTCACTCTATATATCATACAAAGGCATAAAATCTTTGAGCTTTCCAAAGATGACATGCCACCGCTTTCAAGAGGGCTCTTCCATGTCAATCTCTTGAGATCTTCCAAAAAGTGGTCTGATTGGCCATTCCATCCTCCAGCCTTCATAGGTGGAGGCATCAGTTGCTTTGTTGGCTATTTGCAAGAACAAATTTTCATGTTTGCCAACTTCTCACCGCATCGAGACTCCAAATGATTTCCCAGTATAAGTTGTTGCGCCACCAAATTGAGTTATCTTATTAGGGAGACAAGACTATATGCTACCAAAGAAAAAAAAAACTTAAAATTTATAAAAGGAGACATTAAAATGTTTTAGGCAAGACATCAAGGAAAAATCAAAAAATGATATAACAAGTGTCAAGTGTCCAAAATATATTCCAAGTGTATTCAATGTCCAAATTGTCACCTAGATAAACAAAGAATACGACCATAAAACAATGGAACTATCTTAATTCACACATTCCAAGAGAATACAACACATGATCCTCGACCGACAACCAAAAAGAGAGGGGGATAGAATAACAGAAGTTGTGGAAACATAGAACAGTGCACAACATCATCACCATCATAACTCTTTGTCTTAAAGCATGGATTCTAAAAATTTCAGTGCTATGGAGGGATATCATTTGGGAAAGAAAGAAGCGGGAAGACAAGTCATTATAGTACTAGGAAAACTTAAATGGCAAGAGAATACAAAAAAAGAAGCAAGTAAAAAAGGGAAACCAGTCTAGTACCTGATTACTCATTTCCAACTTCCGTTGCACACCTGTAACAAGTGTTTAGATCAGATTAGAAACTAAAAAGTGCATCGGGATCACACCAACATAAGTTGAGCACAAAAATAAAATTGTTTGGTGACAAGGGGGAGACATCACAAGGGAAGTGTCCCCTCTTGGGGGGGGGTAACTTTAAATAGCGTAACAAAGGGAAATACATGGCTCATTTTTTTATAGTAATTTTACTATTATGACCATATATGTATCTTTCCATAAAATGTAATAATGAAAGTATTTATTTATATCTAGGTAGATTTGTCAACTGATATTTAAAATCACATTGGCTATATCTCCATTACTCTTTTCGCCCATTTTCAGGCCAAAAGAAATTTGTGGCCCTACAGAGCAAAAAACTATTTCCCCACCCAAAAGTAGTGGTAACATTACTCGACATTATGAAAATTACAACTCCACACATCACACCGCATTTAAAGATGAATGCACGTTGACTGAAGAAAGAATGCCTGGTAGCCTAGAATTAGGCAAAGTCCCTGAATACCTCCTCACACATTTCTGCTCCAAAGATCCTCTAGTTCCAGCTGGAGCAACTTCACAAAATTAGGGTCAACCTTATCTATTTATGGTAAGAAATTAAATGAGATGTGCGATAGAAACAAACCAAATGGAGGAGTCCTCACAACAGCTGGTTTAGAGCGAAGAGATGGCGGGGTATAATAGCAACTCTGCCAGAATAAAGAAACAAAATATGTGCAAGTGACCTCCAAGATATAAATAATCAAAACATCAATGAAGATTCTACACACCAATTTCCTGACAAGCAAGAAAATAACGTTTTACCTTGAAGAAAGGATGCTGAAGAGCCTTTAACGCTATTGGCCTCTTGCAAGGATCCCAGGAACAAAGTGACTGACATTTTTAGAGGGAGGATGAAATGCAATTACATAAGTAGCAAAAACATAAGACTTTAGCTAAATCAAGCTAAGAAAGGGACCAAAATTGCCAAAATTCAAACATATGCATGAAAATATTTCAGAAAAGAGAGATGGAGAAGGAGAAATGATAGCTCTAGCAGAAGAAAACTTACAAAAAAAACTTACTATAATAAGGCTAATTGCAGCCTTGCTAGCAGATGGTATCAATACAGAAAGAGGAACAAATTGCAAGTCGCCACACCAAATTGGAAGCAGTATACATAGTTAAGTTTTTTTCCAAATGATACTCATATAACAATTTATGCAAATTAGAACTGTGCTATGACACAAGGAAGGAAAGATCATCTCACATGTGGAAACTGATAGTTGATTGCACTTGCTAGTTCAAGCCCTTCATCCCATTCAATCTTCGTTGGACTGCCTATTGCACTGCATATTCTGTAGATTTCATCTGCTTCGCTACCGAAGTGAAAGGGAAAAGGAAAAAAAAACTCATATAGTCATATTTGCTAAGCAGAAAATAAAAATGTTAGGGAAATGGAATCCACATATCGTTACTTATAAACTCTCTGTTACTCTTTGCAGACACAAACACAAAATAATAAAATCAGCCACTAAGTTTTAGCTTGTTCCGGTTTAGTCAAGGAAGAAGGATAGCATCCTTCAAGAAGACAAAACTTCATGGGAGACCAAATAACTACTCATTCATGTCAGAATCTGAACTAGACAACATGAAATTCCAATGAGCATTTAATTACATGAGTAGCAAGAGAAGAACTAAAATGTAAAGGACATAAGAAATATACCTTGAACCTGGAAAAAGGGGATAATCACATACAATATGCAAATATGGCAACCAAATGAACATGAAGACAAAGCAAGATGAGCTAACGCCACATACCATGTATTCAAACACAAAGTACAAGATGTCATTTTCCCTAATTACTTCCTTGAGCTTCACAATATTAGGATGGTTCATTTTCCGCAATGACTGCCAATAAACAAGCTAAATTTTTAGGAAAATTATGTTTTCAGATCCTTGGGATCAATAAGATCAAAAATCACCAACAAGGCCCTCACACTATCTCGAAAATTAAAAATAACAAGTTAAGCAAAAAAAATAGGAACCAATAAATTTGAGAAGAGGGATCAAGAAAGTATTGAATTTTCTATAAGAATATAGTCCAGGGATAAGTAAAATCTCTTCATCACATGATTGAGTGATATATCTGTATTAGTGAAGTGACTCACAATGCTTATTAAGGGACTAGTTTAACTAGATAATCAAATTTGTAATGCCAAAACATAATCAAGTTCTTATCTACTATGTTCTAGTAGCTGGTATACAATAAGTATATGGCTAGAAACTTACATTAGGGAGGTCAAAAGAACCCATTTCTTCACACTTGAGAGCAAAATCCATTTCCTCAAATAACGCTTCCATTTCAAGCTCATGTTCCGATTTTTCTACTGGTGCAAGGTCCTCATCCTCAAATCTGAACTTGTAATTAAGTGTATTCTCAAATGAACATAACTGCTTAAATTGGTGTTCACAAGGCTCACCTTCAAGTGATACTTTACCCAAAATAGAATCAACAAGAATTCTGAAAATATCATACTCTCCCTGCCTCCTCTTAGTCGGTTCTTCTCTAGTATCATCATCTTTCTCATAGAGCAGTTCCAAAAACACGAGGAATAAAAGGAGGGGAATCGGGTATACTCACAGAGATGGGTTTTTTACCCTTTGAAGATCGTCGTTTTATCACAGAGATGGGATCCAGATGATTTCTCCCAGAGATTTCTCCCAAAGATTTCTCTCAAAGCCCTAAACAAGTAAACAATAAACACCCATATAAATCGACATAAATAGAGATAAATCAATTGACTAAATCTCAAAATAAACTCAAAATTACCTAAGAAATTTTTTGATTCTGGAGTTGCAGACTTGGAGTCGGCGACTTACGAATGGATTACGAATGGAGATCGGTGACTTACGAAGGGAGATTGAGAGACAAAGCTTTGAGATGGATGGAGACAAAGGTTCGAGATGGAGAGATCGGCGACTTACTGAGTCACAAAGGTTCGAGATGGAGATATTTCAGTCAGATTTGGAAATAGAGAGAAGGCTGAAGCGTGAAGCGTGAAACAAAAGAGTAAAGCAAAGATAAAGACTTGAAAAGTAAAGATGAAAATAATATATCTATCTAATAAAATACAAATGATTTTGAATTTCCCGCTCACTCAATAAATCATTTCATCTGGACCGTTCAAAGTTTGAGATGAATCACACCGTCCATACAGGACCCAACTAGTTAATAATATTATTAAATAAATCGGTACACTTGGTTCGGTTCGATTCGGTTTATATCGACCGACCAAATCTCCTACCGAAATTGGTACCGAAAATTCGGTATGTATTTTGCTCAAGAATCCCAGATCGAACTGCTTTGCTTTTATATACCGAACCGAATTTGGCCCAACCAGCTTCGATTTCCCTAAAAATCAAAAATACCGTTTAAATAATTTTTCATCATTTTTGATCATTTTTGAAATTCAAATAACTTTTCATCATTTTTGAAATTCTAAATTTTAATTTTAAAATGAATGCTCTAATTTATTTGTACATAGTCTACCAAAACTATGTCGTTTTGGCATTTTTTTTTTATTTATTAAAAAAAAAAATTTTTTCTCCTCCCAAATCGTAAATCAAAATAAATATGCTAAAACGACGATTTTTTTAAAAGATCATGCACAAATAGAATATACACTATATATATATATATATATATGGGCCCATTCTTGCAATCGGTTGTCACGGTACTATATTTCAACAACCATAATCTATACCGCTGATCGCAACATTGGATGACACTTGATTGAAATGGATTTCCCTCACATATAAAGTCGTAGCTTACACACGAGAAATTACTCGTTTCCCCTTATTTGCTCATGTGCTACACTGTGTACTGCTACAAGTTATGACAGTAGAATAAATTTAAAAATATTGGAGACTACAAGCTATGGCGTTAGTTTAGTTAACTAATAAATTAGAATGGCTCAGTGTTAGCTTAATGGTCCAATAACCCATAGGTCTTAGGTTCAAAACTTAGTTGTGATATTTTTGCTACTTATGTTATATTTTTCAGTGTATTAGATAAATTCTATTACCATCTATATATATAGATACCTATCTTAAATCTCCACATTAAACTAAATATATATAAAGTAACTATGAATATTTATATAACGTAACTATGAATATTTTAATATTATATATATATATATATATATATAAATTTATCTCTAAATATTCATATAAATATTTATAAACAAATATTCATATAAATTTATCTTTAAAATTTATAAACAAATATTTATTTATAAATTTATAAATATTTCATCTAAACTTTAGATTTGAATATTTTTATAAATATTTATATGAATATTTAGAGATAAATTTATAAATATTTATATGAATATTTGTTTACATATATATATATATATAAAATAAATATTTAATTTGATTTTTTTAGTATTTTAGTATATTTTTTTTTATTAGTATTTTTTTAATTAGTATTTTTAGTATTTGATGTAAATATGTAATTAGTATTTTAGTGCTTTATGTGACTTTTAGTATTTTTGATATGTTATACAACTATGGTAAAATTTTAGTATTTTGATATGTTATACAACTATGGTAAAATTTTAGTGTTTGAGTAAAATTTTAGTATTTTAGTATTTGAATTTTAGTATTTTGATTAAATGATGTAAATATGTTATGATGTGAATATGACATAAATGATGTAAATATGTAAATATGATAATATGTTATGTTATGATGTAAATGATGTAAATATGTTATAATTTTAGTATTTTAATGATGTAATTTGAATTTTTGTTCTTTTGATTAATTAACAAAATAATTTGGATTTTAGTTTTTTTTAATTTGATTTTTTTAGTATTTTTTAATTAGTATTTTTAGTATTTGATGTAAATATGTAATTATTATTTTAGTGTCGGATAAGTGACTTTTAGTATTTTGATATGTTATACAACTATGGTAAAATTTTAGTATTTTGATATGTTATACAACTATGGTAAAATTTTAGTATTTGAGTAAAATTTTAGTATTTGTATTTTAGTATTTTGATTAAATGATGTAAATATGTTAAATATGTTAAATATGTAAATATGATGTAAATATGTAAATATGTAAATATGATAATATGTTATGTTACGATGTAAATGATGTAAATATGTTATGATTTTAGTATTTTAATGATGTAATTTGAATTTTTGTTCTTTTGATTAATTAACAAAATAATTTGAATTTTAGTATTTTAGTATTTTTTTTTAATTAGTATTTTTAGTATTTGATGTAAATATGAAATTAGTATTTTTAGTATTTGATGTAAATATGTAATTAGTATTTTTAGTATTTTAGTGTCGTGTAACTAACTTTATAATAAAAAAATCCTTATAAAGATAGTTGGTTTGAGCATTTGTTTAAGGAGAGTTTATGGTCTAGAGTTCAATTCTCAAGGAGAGTATTATTTTATTTTATTTTTTAAAAAGCCCACTGCCCAGCCCAAGCAGACTTTTTATTATTAGTACTATTATAATTATTGTAATAATAATAATAATAATAATAATAATAATAATAATAATAATAATAATAGTAATAGGAATAATAATAGTAATTATAATAATGATTAATATTAACAATAATAATAATAGTAGTAGCTATAATAATAGTAATAATATAATAATAATATAATTATAATTAATAATAATTATTATAATTATAATAATTATTATTATAGTAATAATAATAACAACAATAATAATAATAATAATAATAATAACAATAATAATAATTATAATAATAACAATAATAATAATAATAATAACAACAACAACAACAATAATAATAATAATAATAATAATAATAATAATAATAATAATAATAGAAATTATAATAATAGTAATATTTATAATTATTATAATAATAAAAATAATAATTATAAGATTAGTAATAATTATTCTAATAATAATTAATAATAATAATAAATATAATAATAATAATATAATAATAGTAATAGTAATAATAATAAAAAAATATATAGCATATGAAGCATTAAAAAATTTTAATAATGACTTATAAGTAAAAAAAGTTAAAATTTAAGTTATTGTCAAACACTAATAATAATAACAAATGACTTATAACTTAGTTTAACCAACTTATATGTCATTGCCAAACACCCTCTAATACAAGATATAAAGAGAAATTAATATTTGATTATAAAAAAAAGTCAAGAAAAAGTCAAGAAAAAAATGAGAATTTGAAAATGGGAGTTAAAAAAACTTACACACCATTATTATTAATTATTATTATTATTATTATTATTATTATTATTATTATTATTATTATTATTATTATTATTATTATTATTATTATTATTATTATATATAACTTCTTGAGATTATATTAATGGTATGTAGTGAAGGAGAAGAAAAGAATATATATGGGAAATCTCATGTTTTGATATAAAATATTAATCCTCGCAAGATATTAACATATAACTTGTGTTTATCCAAATGATCAAATGACTAAAGTTCCAAATGATAGGTCACATGTTCGAATATGTTTTGCATTTGGATATAATTTTTAAATACTAAATATGAATATTTTTTCACAATTCTCCGAATACCGAATATGGTCTTACAAAAACATGCTTATTGGGATTATCTTAATTTAAGGCAACATTTTAATAGTCGTTGCAAAAAGTTGTATAAGATATGCAACGAAAATAAAAATTATTGATAATGAATGTGGTCCATATTAGGCAACGAAATATAGCAACAAAAAAATTTCCGTTGCCCACGATGAGGAGAAATCAAGTGGTTAGAAATTTTGCAACGAATTTCTAACAAATTTTGATTCAAAATTTTGCAACGACTTATGAATTTTCGTTGCAAAAAGTGAAAGCCTGACACAATCTGCAACGAAGAACAAGTTTCGTTGCTAAACATACACTTTTAGCTTCGACTTATAAAGTCATTGCTTGAAAAATCGCTTTAAAAGCCCCATTTTAGCAACAAAAAAACTTTCGTTGCCCACGATGACGGAAATCAAGTGGCTTAAAATTTTGCAACGAATTTCTAACGAAATTTTTTCCCGCCAATGAATTAGCAACGAAATTTTGCAACGACTTATGAATTTCATTGCAAAAGTGAAAGTTCGATAACAATCAACGAACGAAGGACAAATTTCGTTGCTAAACACATACTTTTAGTAACGACTTATAAAGTCGCTCCCCAAAAATCGCTTGCTAAAGGCTCATTTTTTAGTAGTGATCACGACTATACTTTTCTACTCTGTATTTCTCCCTCAAAAATCGTCAGCTACTCGATTCATGATCTTTCATCAATCTTTTCCACAATATCAACGCCATGTGGCTTTTTACCCATGCATCACTCATTCTCACTTGTTCAGTTGTTTCTTCTTTCAACTCAGATTCCAGCTTTATCTTCTTATACTCTGCCAAAGAATGCTTTTATTCAAGCATCACATATCGGGTAACACAAGCTTGAATCGTTGCATCCTTTTGCTCCACGCATCACCGCTTTAATCTCTCTTATTTCGCTTCTTCTTCTAACTCATGAATACGATTTTGCAATTCTACATTTTGATCATAAAATACCTATAATAAATTCTCCTCAGGTTCATCTTCTTCCTCACTCTCAGCTGCTACCTCTGCGACTAGTTCGGGTGCAACTATTAATTCTTCCCTCACCATAAGAATATCTCTAAATCCTTCTTCGCCTGAGATCACATTGTCATGGTTGGTGATTAGAGGTATCCCCACTGTCTCATTCACTCCATTATTAACATTCTCAGCTGCCATTCTCAAATACTGCCATAAAACAAGGGTTAATTAAACAAATTAACATCCCGATATTATGACTGACAAACAATTAAGCTTAGGTAGGACACAATAGCGAAGGATTTACTCATTTCTCCCCTCCTAGTTATATTCCCCGATCTCTGCCAGAGACCATATCCCTAAGCTTTGATACCAACTGTGACAACCCCAAAATAGGTCCAGTCCATCTAACCTATTCTGAGTCGTCAAATGCATGGTACAGAAAACAACTACAACTTTATTATAACAATTGTCGTGCAAAATACAACAACACATATGCTGTTAGTTTTGATACCAATATATACCAACTGTGACTCTCATCCCAACCTCGGATAAAGACGTCACAATGGCACCTTACATAAAGGTATAGTCAAAACTGCTTTTTTAGAAATTAAAATCTCCGGGAAGTGCTCAAGAAACCTTCATACATGGGAGGCCACGCGTCAGGGTATGATAGATATCATATGCCCATAGAATTATCCTTGGTTGAATCTAATAGACCCCAAAAAAAAATGAGAAGATTACTATCATATTCTTTCCAATGGTGAGTCTTCTCTTGACATATAATTATCTCTACCGCCTCTAATTGAGAATTATACTTCAAATAAACTCCAAGATCATATAGGTAGTGCTCGTAGATATACTCAAGAAGTGGATGTGCACAACCTCGTCTTATGATGACACGAGGTTGTATGTCTTTAGACATCTTGTATGATAGTGGCAAAACACCCTTCCAACGTTGGGTTCGCTTCACCCTATTTGATTCACCAAATATAACTACTAAATGATGACCACCGTTCTATTCCCCTCATTACCCCCAACCGACCCAAATTTACACTCTTATTACACCGAAAGGAATTGTGAAGCAAAAGGGTGAGAACAACTAGCTCAGTAAAGAATATCATGACTAAAGATAATTAAATTATCAATAGCCTTCATCAATAATAAATCAGAGATTTAGAACATATGGTAGATGATAAAAAATTTCAACAATAGTTGCAGTGGAACGAGTAATCCAGTAGAAGAGTCAAATAGACTATAAAGTCTATTATCTTCTGCATGTTAAAAATCCACCAACAATGTTTTATCCCTAACATCAATCAACAATCCTGGTCCACAATCATATGAATAACTCATAATCATAATTGTAGTTCTAAATTCCTCTTCTCATCCAGGACGAAGATAATTTTCTTCACCTATCTTTACCTGAAACATCAAAGATCATTGTTACACCAAATCACATTTCCTATTCATAATCATACTAATAACTTCATCTTTGCACTATGGCCAAAGATATTCGTCAACAATTCATCTTTGCACTACTGGCCAAAGATATTCAACAACATGTCATCTTTGCACTACGGGCCAAAGATATTCAATCAACAGATTCATATTTGCACTGACAGCCAAATATATTCATCAATGATTCAGATTTGACACTACTGTGCCAAATATATTAATATCTCAAAGAAATATATAATCATTTCGAATTTATATAAACAATAATTATAACCATGTTGATCAATTCACCTTTGCACTTAAGCTAAAGATATTCAATTATAAATTCAATGGTCATGATCATACTCGGTCAACAATTCAACTTTTACCTTCATCGCCAAAGAACTTCTCATAGTCACGATCATACCAATAATCTACCCATCTTTACACTCAAGTCAAAGAGAAATATTATCATTAAGGTTATAAAAATGTTATATATGATAATAAAAACAATATAATCAACATATAGATTTAATCTCAAGAGTAAGATTCATAAATCAACGATAATTTGGTCAGAAAAAGAAACCAATTTTGTCGTGAATAGTAACTCGTGAATAGTAACTCCGACATGAAAAAGGTAGCAATTCCACAATAAAATCCATACCAATATTTCGGTATAATGATATTGAAAGAATAAAATTTCTTAAACTTATAAACAATTTATTTTAATTATTTACACTTTACTAAATAATACATTTAATCATCCTAGAATGCCAAACTCATAAGATTTCATCACCAATAACCAAAACCCTCATCAAAAATCTGCATATACCTCATATAGGATTCTCAAGCCATAAAATCCTATTTTCCAATTTTCTTACTTCAAATAACATATTTAATTTATTTATTCATAACTAGTCCTTTTCATGAAAAATACCAAATCAGGTCCCAAAATATTTCTTTTCGGGATTTAGCGAATATAGTCCCATATTGAACATATATTTCTCCCTTAAATTTTAAAATTCATTTACTATTTTTCATATGGCCAAAACAAATGAATATTTAGACATTTATCATAAATTGTAATTTTATCCAAAATTCCAAAATTTACTGAGTATACTCTTCATTATATACATGTACTCCCAATAAAAATTTCACCAATTTTGGAGTTAACCACACGGAGTTATAAGGGTTTTATTTTAAAATAGTCTTTTCCCGTAAAATTCATAACTCTTAATCTATACATCCAAAAATCGTCATTTTTGGACACAATCAATAAAACTCATCAAATTATCATTTAAAATTTTTTCAGAATTTTTGAAGGTCTGAAAAGTTACGAAACATGAAAAACATAACAACCCTTAAAATCCCTTACCTCAAAAGAGTAGTACTTCTGACTTGAATATCAGATATAACGCTGAATGAACTTGCGCTGTATAGCAACACTCAAGATATCTAAATACTCAAAAAAATATGCTTGATAATATAGAGAGAGAGAAAACTTATGTTTCTACGGTGTGATTTTCAATTCTAACCAAAGCACTTATTTATAGGAAAATGCTAGAGCATGAAAGGAGACTAAATTAATAAAATAATAATATTAATTATTCTACGATGTTGCTATGAAGCCCATCATTCTTCAAAACCAATTCGAACACCTCAATTGATTTCCAAAGACATTTTGTACACCAACCAAAATGGGTCCCACCCAAATTAAATAAAAATCATTTTATTTTACTGAAAACTTCAACAATTCATAGAAAATAGCCCGATTATCGAAAAAATACAAATTTTATGTCCATTCTTTCGAAATCAATTCTCTACAACTTTGTAGCTTTGAGTTTTTCCAAATTTCAAACCAAAAATATCCGAAATCCACAAACGGATGATTTTTAATACCTCCACACCGACAAAATAATCTTGATAAAACACCTCAAGATTAATTCCTTCATTTTATCCACATAAAATAAATATATCCATCATTTATATCCACATAAAATAAATATTTCCTTATCATATAAATCAATAATTAATTAAAATAATATTACGAAATCACAATTATGACAACCAAAGCCGCTCCTGGAAAGAGGGGCTTTTCAATAAGGATTTCTCCCTCATGGTAGCGCAATTAGGTGACCAAACCTCTCCTCGATGAACTTTCTAGATATTGCCAATAATGCTATCTAATAATATTATTCAAATAATATAAATTATTGATCCGATAATAGAATCTTTGTGCGTTGACAATTATTGAAACAACAATAATATAAAATATCAACGCAAATTATTGAATCAATAAAATAAAATATTGAATAAGAATTACTATAACAATTATTGAGTAGTGCCTTCTCACGTAAGAATCAATAATTCAAAATACTTTGCATGCAAAATCGTGTCTAACTCTGTGTGCGATAGCAGATTCAGATTTTAACCACCGGGTTCCAACAAAGTGTTAATTGTAACCATTACGCCGTTATTTATAAAACTCAAATTTGTCGTTTTCTTCATCCGACAGTTATTCTGTTATGGAGCCAACAAATGATTGCGCCGTCGTACGAATATTCCCTTACAGAAAGAATATTCTACGACTAAACGAATATTCCCCGACAACAATGAATATTTTATAACCACTTGCGTATTTTGAAAAAAATTCATATATCACCCTTAACTTTAACCTTTTATCAATTTAACCATTTACTGAATAGTAATTATAAGAAAAATTGAATACTTTTATTTCATAAAATTCGGGGTCTTACACCAACAATCTCCCCCTATTTGATGTTGACATAACCAAGGAGAGTTGTTGTCATGATTATTAGTGACTAGATGCATTTGCAGGAAATTAAAACATGACTTAGTATTTCAGTGAGCAGCTGAAATTTCTAGAGAGTAAGCATGAATTTAATGATGATCAGAAGATATTACAATTCAGCATTACATCAATAGGAAATTTAAGTTTCAACTTATCTCTGCTTCCTCGACCTCTTTAGTGGAGGTGGGTTGGCGTACTCTCACTTCTTCTTTTTTTCTTTGAGCTTCCTCGCTTCGGCTAACTCTTCCAAATTTCGCTTAGACTTAGTATTGGATTCTCCTCATGTCTGCGCATGAATGCAGGATCTCCAATTGGCATTCTTACGCGTCAAGATGAGACACATCTTGTGAGTGGGAGTCGACTCTCGCTCGCTTAATGGTATAGTCATTACAATTCTCTCGTTGATCGATCGTTGAGTCTGACTGTGGAATTGTCTTGCAGGAGGGCTTCGTGATTCTTGAGCTTGATATTGTCCTCTTCCCCTTTGTTGAGTTCTGTAAAACCCCGAATTTTATAAAATAAAAGTATTCAATTTTTCTTATAATTACTATTCAGTAAAAGGTTAAATTTTTAAAAGGTTAAAGTTAAGGGTGATATATGATTTTTTTTCAAAATACATAAGTGGTTATAAAATATTCATTGTTGTCGGGGAATATTCGTTTAGTCGTAGAATATTCTTTTCGTTTGGGAATATTCGTATTTACCCAGCCAGCTCATTTGTGGGCCCCATAATGTAATAACCGCTTGGATGAAGAAAATAACAAATTTGAGTTTTTATAAATAATTCACAGAATGGTTACCGCTAACACTCGTTGAATACCCTTGGTTAAAATACAAGAATACGCTGCTATCGCACGCAAGAAAGACACCTGCTTTTGCATGTAAGATTTTTGAATTATTGATTCTTACGTGAGAAGGCACTACTCAATAATTGTTACAAGAATTAATGTTCAATATTTTATTTTATTGATTCAATAATTGTTTGAGTTGATATTTTATATTATCGTTGTTTCAATAATTGTCACCGCACAAAGATTCCATTATCGATCAATAATTCATATTATTTGAATAATATTTATTAGATAGCATTATTGGAAATGTCTAGAAAGTTCTCGCAAGGAGAGGTTTGGTCACCTAATTGCGGCCAAAGAAGGAGAAATCCTTATCGAAAAGCCCCTCTTCCTGTGAAACTATTCCGTTGTCATAATTGTGATTCTCAGTAATATTATTTGTGAATAATTAATTATTGATTTATATGATAAGGAAATATTTATTTTATGTGGATATAAATGATGGATATATTTATTTTATGTGGATAAAAATGAAGGAATTAATGCCGAGGTGTTTTATCTCAGATTTTGTTTGTAAGTGGAGGTATTAAAATCACCCGTCTTGTGGATTTCTTTTGATATTTTTGGTTTGGAATTTGAAAACTCAAAGCTACAAAGTTGTAGATAATTCAATTTCAGGCATAATTGACATAAAATTCATATTTTTCCGATAACCTGCTATTTTCTATGAATTATTGAAGTTTCGTAAAATAAAATAATTTTTATTTAATTTGGGTGGGACCCATTTTGGTTGGTGTTCAAAATGTGCCGGAAATCAATTGGGGTGTAATTTCAATTGGTTTTGAAGAATGATGGGCTTCATAGCAAAGATGCGAGAATAATTAATATTATTATTTTATTAATTTAGTCTCCTTTCGACATTCTAAAGATTTTCTTATAAATAAAGCTTAAGTTAGAATTGAAAATCACACCGTAAACATAAGTTTTCTCTCTCTATATTATCAAGCATATTTTTTGTGAGTATTTAGATATCTTGAGTGTTGCTATACAACGCAAGTTCGTTCATCGTTATATCCGATATTCAAGTCAGAAGTACTACTCTTTTGAGGTAAGAGATTTTAAGGGTTGTTATGTTTTTCATGTTTCGTAACTTTTTAGACCTTCAAAAATTTTGAAAAAAATTGAAATGATAATTTGATGAGTTTTATTGATTGTGTCCAAAAAATGGCATTTTTTGGATGTATAGATTAAGAGTTATGAATTTTACGGGAAAAGACTATTTTAAAAGAAAACCCTTATTACTCCTTGTGGTTAACTCCAAAATTGGTGAAATTTTTATTGGGAGTACATGTATATAATGTAAGTATACTCAGAAATTTTGGAATTTTTGGATAAAATTACAATTTATGATAAATGTCTAAATATTCTATTGCTTTTGGCCATATGAAAAATAGTAAATGAATTTTAAAATTTTGAGAAAAATATATGTTCAATATGGGACTATATTATGCTAAATCCCAGAAAAGAAATATTTTTGGGACTGATTTGGTATTTTTCATGAAAATGGACTAGTTATGAGTAAATGAATTAAATATGTTATTTGAAGTAAGAAAATTGGAAAATAGGATTTTATGGCTTGAGAATCCTATATGAGGTATATGTAGATTTTTGATGAGGGTTTTGGTTATTGGTGATGAAATCTTATGAGTTTGGCATTCTAGGATGATTAAATGCATTATTTAGTAAAGTGTAAATAATTAAAATAAATTGTTTATAAGTTTAAGAAATTTTATTCTTTCAATATCATTATACCGAAATATTGGTATGGATTTTATTGTGGAATTTCTACCTTTTTCATGTCGGGGTTACTATTCACGAGTTACTATTCACGACAAAATTGGTTTCTTTTTCTGACCAAATTATCGTTGATTTATGAATCTTACTCTTGAGATTAAATCTATATGTTGATTATATTGTTTTTATTATCATATATAACATGTTTATAACCTTAATGATGATATTTCTCTTTGACTTGAGTGTAAAGATGGGTAGATTATTGGTATGATCATGACTATGGGTTCTCTTTGCCAAGAAGTGTAAAAAGTCAATTGTTAACCGGTATAATCATGACCATCAATTTATAATCGAATATCTTTAGCTTAAGTGCAAAGGTGAATTAATCAACATGGTTATAATTATTGTTTATATAAATTCTCAAATGATTATATATTTCTTTGAGATATTAATATATTCGGCCTATAGTGCGCAAATATGAATCTGTTGATGAATATATTTGGCCCAGAGTGCAAATATGAACTATTGATGAATATATTTGGCTCAGAGTGTAAATATGAACTGTTGATGAAAAATTTTGGCCTCAGAGTGCAAATATGAATCTGTTGATGAATATCTTTGGCCAGTGGTGCAAAGATGACATGTCGTTGAATATCTTTGCCAAGAGTGCATGTATGAAGTTATTAGTATGATTATGAACATGAAATGTGATTTGGTGTAACCATGATCTTTGATGTTTCGTAAAGATAGGTGATGAAAATTATCTTCGCCCCGGATGAGAAGAGGAATTTAGAACTACAATTATGATTATGAGTTATTCATATGATTGTGGACCGTAATTGTTGATTGATGTTAAAGGGATAAAATATTGTTGGTGGATTTTTAACATGCAAAAGATAATCGACTTTATAGTCTATTCGACTCTTCTAATGGATCGCTCGTTCGCTTACAACTATGGTTGTAATTTTTTATCATCTACCATATGTTCTAAATCTCTGATTTATTATTGATGAAGGCTATTGATAATTTAATTATCTTTAGTCATGATATTCTTTACTGAGCTAGTTGTGCTCACCCTTTTGCTTCATAATTCCTTCCAGGTAATAAGAGTGTAGCTGGGTCGAGCGGGGGTAACAGGGGAATAGAACGGTGGTCATCATTTAGTAGTTATATTTGGTGAATCAAATAAGGTGAGGCGAACCCAACGTTGGAAGGGTGTTTTTCCACTATCATACAAGATGTCTAAAGACATACAACCTCGTGTCATCATAAGATAGGGTTGTGCACATCCACTTACTGAGTATATCTACGAGCACTACCTATATGATCTTGGAGTTTATTTGAAGTATAATTCTCAATTAGAGACAGTGGAGATAATTATATGTCAAGAGAAGACTCACCATTGGAAAGAATATGATAGTAATCTTCTCATTTTTCTTTGGGGTCTATTGGGTCAACCAAGGATAATTCTATGGGCATATGATATCTATCATACCCTAGACGCATGGCCTCCCATGTACGAAGGTTTCCTTGAGCACTTCCCAAAGATTTTAATTTCTAAAACAGTTTTTGACTATACCTTTATGTAAGGTACCATTGTGACGTGCTATCCAAGGTTGGGATGAGAGTCACAGTTGGTATATATTTGTATCAAAACTCACAGCATATGTGTTGTTGTATTTTGCACGACAATTATTGTAATAAAGTTGTAGTTGTTTTCTGTACCATGTATTTGGTGACTCAAAATAGGTTGGATGGACTGCACCTATTTTTGGGTTGTCACAAGTTCCATGACCTCCTCTGCCTCTGCCTTGCCCTCCCTGAACTTCTTTCTCTTTATTCTCCCCTTTTATGTCAAAGATCAAGGGTTCTGAATATCTACAGACAAATGATTAACACCTTGACAAGCTCGCTCACTTGGCTTTGTGTCCTGAAGCAACGCCCTCTATTTTCCTTGATCTGTTTTTCAGATCTTGCTTCTTTGTTTTGGAGAACTGAAAGAATCATATCATTATGTTTGGCCTGATTTGCATAAGATTGCTGGAAGTCGTAGACAGAAGCTTTCAAGTTAAGGATGTTGTCCAGCATAATTTTATGTTGAAGGTCTTGGTGTTTCTGCATTTCGAGTATAGCCTCTCTTTGCTGGGCAGCACTCTGGAAGTGGATCTCATCTCTATGTGACATACTCTTTAGAATCTCTTTGATAATTTCTCTTAGCCTCTTTGTAAGCTCAGTATTCATAGTGTCAGGGAAATTATTTGCAGCTGTGATCATTTGATTCAAATTTTATATTGATGAGATCGAGTGAGTTTCCAAACTTGCTTCTATAGACTTGACCATTTTCTCAAAGGTGTCTTTCAAGTCATCCTTGGTAAAGCGTGCTTGGGAGAGTATCATTTGCTTGGGGATTGTTCATTGGAGGGATTCTCGGTTGAGATTGATCTTGTAAATTGTAAAGAGCGAGATCAAGACCGAAGTAGTCATGTGATGAGAAAGATGGTATATCAGCTGGAGGGGCTTGGATTTGGATGTCTGGGATAGGTGACTCTACGATTTCAATGTTGGATTCTATGATGTGGTTGGAGTCTTGAATCGTAGAGTTAGTGATTTGTGGAAGTGGGTGAAGAATCACTTCCATCCATCGAGGAAATTCATAGAATTGACTGAATGAAGATGATGGTAAGTGATTAACTTTGAAGAGATCAGGATTAGTCAATACCTCTAGTTTATCCTTGGATAAGGAATGGTTGGTAAGCGCTTCTTAGCAAAGATGACTTTCCCTAGAAATCCATTAGCTTGAATTGATATTCCTCAAGCTCGAAACATGTGATCCCATGAGTTCAGATTTGAGCTTGATGGTATGCCATCATGGGTGGGGAGGAAAACAATTGAGTGTACAGATAGCTCCTAAATCCATCTTTCTTTACACCAAAGGATTTCAAGCTCAACATCATCATCATTTTCTTCCTCTTCTTTGGTCTATTCTAAAGATTCCATTATCTCAATGATTTCTGGAAAGTTTGGCATTGATTCAACTTTTATCTTGGGCAGGAACCTCTTCTTCTACCATTGGGATATCATGAGGCTCCCCCTCAAAGATGGTCATCCTCTTGTAGATTCGAAAAGTCCCCTCACCGAACATCTTCTTGAGAGATCGAAACTCCCCTCACCGAACATCTTCTTGAGTCAGTAGACTTCTCCCCTCAAATGGTAGGTGTGTACTCAATCATGAGAATTTCAGGGATCTCCCTTCACCGGAGCATCGTCCTCTTTATTTGCTTGGGGTTGTTCTCTTTTTTACCCCACACTCTCGCTTCCTTTTTTCAAAGACCTTTTTATTCTCAAGAATATACTTCTTGACCAGCTTTCTTTTTGCTTTGCTGGGTTTAGCCATAACTTCTGGACTCTCTTGAGTCTTAGCTTTGTCATGTTGAACATCCACTCTTCTTGAAGCAACTTCTTCCATTTCGCCACACTTGGCCTAGTTTCGTGAGAATGTGTATGAGACTCTACGATTGAAGAAACCTGCTGGTCTTTTGAACTTATGATCAATTTTGTTCTTCTTTAGGATCCGTGATATGGTGGCTTGATCCTCTTGACTTTTTTCTTCTTGCTTGCTTCTTTTCTTAGCCTCCTTAGAGTCTCTATATCGAGGACTCTCTACAGAATGTTAGTTAGAGATCCTTAAGGCTCTTCGATTTGTCTTGCCTTAGCTTTCTCTTGCCTTGCTTTTTCCGCAAGAGCAGAGGGTTCTCCTTGTTTGCTTCTCCTTCTTCTTTAACTTCCCCGACAATGTACATGTCTCCGGAAAGCTCGCCTCCTTTAGTTCCCCAGGGCCTCCCACTCGGACTCTCATCATCATTCAACATACTCAAAGCAGGGTTTCTCTTCCAGTTCTCAAACAATCATTGGTCATTCTTCGATTTGGGTTGATGGCTTCTCCTTCATCATCCCCAATTTTGTCACCCAGTGCAGATTGCAAAATGATGCTTATGAATCTCCCATACAGCATCTTCGGAGTGCTCTTTGATTTCTTCGAGTTGACGATCCACTTGTCGATCCACTCGAGCAATACAAATTTCATAGTTGAGTTGTGTACCATAAGTCACGGCCGCCATGAGCTTAAGTTTGAGTCTCATTTACCGAAGTCATGACTTGAGTTCTTCGCAAAGAAATGCATTTCCCAATAATGTCACCAAAAAATTGCGTACCTTTGAGGGAACTCCTTCTTTTGTAGCCTTTTACGAGGGATTCGCCTTGTGGTGCATTTTCTTCAATCCTCTTGGAAGCTTATGTTTGTCTAGAAATGGGTGCCCTTCATTCTTGAAACCTAGGGCCGATTGAAGTCCTCTTCCTTAGTCTCATTTATACTCCCTTTACTCGAGTAGTGATGGTGTTGTGTTCGAACACACCATTCTTATAGAACTCCTTCACTAGCTTGGTATAGATGAATGTATCGGTGCTCAACGCATCTTCGAGACCCGCCTTCTTAAGTAAGGCCAGTGTCTTGTGAAATTTTGGTGGAGCATTCCTGAACTCGTCGAAGCAGAGTCTCTAGCCTGAAATTACATTTGAAGTAGCCATTGATTCTGTAGTTGAGAAGTGAGATATGACTGAGCTTTCTACTAATTTAGGGCTTTGCTTTGAGAGAGAGAGAGAATGGGATAGATAATCTTTTGAACTTCAGATTTCAAAAACACGGTTTCAATTTGTACTTGTAACTTCCCTCTCTCTCTTTTTGACTTAGTGGGGCAGGTGTCACCTTTTGCTTGGCTCTACGATTTTGACTGAGTAGGAATGTACTGATTTGTCCTTTGTGTCTTCAGAGTTGAGGTGACTTTGGGATGACTACTATCGTAGAGGTAGTCTTCTATTCGTTGAGTCTGTCCTGCGATCGTCGAGTCTGTCTGGCAGTCGTTGAGTCTGATCAGCATTCGTTGAGTCTGTCCTACGATCGTCGAGTCTGTCTGAATCCTTGTGATGAGTTTTTGATAAAGCATTCTTTTAAAGGCAAAATGGGAAGGGCCAACCTCTTGAGAGATTCAAGGATTAGGTTTGTTCTGAGCCACCTCTTAGAGAGATTGCCTTGTTATGAAGCTTGTCATCACAGGATGAGCTTTTGTCATCGTTGAGTCTGCACTAAGATGGTTGAGTCCTTGCTAGGATCATTGAGGTAGTTGTCTGTTCAGCTATACGATCGTGAACTTCCCTTAATCATGTCTACAATTTTGAGTTCAGCCTTTGTATCTGTCATGGTTAGCACAATCTAAAGCATATATTTCATGGTTGTAGATTTAGCATTCCTAGCTCACTTATTAACTTATTAAATCTGGATTCATCTAGTTGTTTTGTAAAAGCATCAGCAAGTTGATTTTCAGTAGGGATATATTGTAAAGATATAGTTCCATTTTGTACATGATCCCTAATGAAGTGATACCATATTTCTATATGCTTGGTCCTAGAATGCATGATGGGATTATGAGTTATTACTACGGCACTTGTGTTATCACAAAGGTATGGGATAGATTTGAAATCGAACCCATAGTCACTAGCTTATTTCTCATCCATAGATCTCGAGTACGCGAGCCACCAAAGAATAATATATTCAACTTTTCCGGTTGAAGTAGACACCGAGTTTTACTTTTTGCTAAACCAGGACACAAGTCTGTTTCCAAGAAGTTGACAGGTGCCACTGGTACTTTTTCTATCTATTTTGCATCCTGCAAAATAAGCATCTGTGTATCCTATTAGTTCAAATGAGGATTCCATGGGATACCACAGCCCCAAGTAGGGTGTACCCTTGAGATACCTGAAGATCCTCTTTACAGCAGACAAGTGTGACTCTTTAGGGTTAGCCTAAAATCTAGCACATATGCATGTTACAAACATTATATCTGGTCTACTCGCGCTAGGTATAAAAGAGACCTATCATACCTCTCAGATTGAGTGATATCAATACTTTTACCTTTATCATCCTTGTCAAGCTTGGTTGCAGGAGCAATTGGTGTTTTCATGGGAGAGGCTGATTCCATGCCATACTTCTTTAGTAGGTCTTTGATGTACTTGGCTTGGTTTATGAAAATTCCTTCTTCAGTCTGCTTTACTTGCAGTCCAAGGAAGAAGTTCAAATTTCACCCATCATGCTCATTTCAAACTTGCTCGCATTAGCTTAGAGAATCTCTTGCATAACTTTTCGTCAAGAGAACCAAAGATAATGTCATCAACATAGATTTGAACTAGTAAGACTTTGTCTTTATGCTTTCTAAGAAACAAAGTAGGTATCTACTCTACCTCTAGTGAACCCATTTTCGATTAAGAAGTTAGTCGTTGTTTCATACCATGCTCTAGGTGCTTGTTTAAGACCATATAAGGCTTTATCTAATCTATAGACATAATTGAAAAGAGATGGATTGATGAAACCCGGAGGTTGCTCTCTACATAGACTTCTTCTTGAGTTCTCCATTTAGAAATGCACTCTTGACATCCATCCGGAAGACTTTGAACTTTATATGAGCCGCATGAAGGCAAGAAAGATTCTCGATGGCTTCTAGTGCGAAACATGTGCAAATGTCTCATCGTAGTCGATACCTTCTTCTTGAGAATAACCCTTTGCCACTAATCTTGCCTTGTTTCTGGTTATGACCCCATCTTCATCCATTTTGTTTCTGAAGACCCACTTAGTTCCTATCACAGGATGGCTCTTTGGTCTTGGTACCAATCTCCATACTTTACTTCGTTCAAATTGGTTGAGCTCTTCCTGCATTGCTTCTATCCAGCTGGAGTCTTCCATAGCATCTTCTATCTTCTTTGGCTTTATTTGTGACAAGAAGCTTAGATAAAAACATTCATTCTGAGTAGCAGCTCTTGTTTTGACTCTGGCACTCGGAACTCTAATGATTAGATCCTGAGTGTGATCTCTTGCCCATCTGTTACCAGTTTGGACATCTGTCCTGATGCCTTCATGTCTTAAATCTTCAAGGTCTATTTCTTCTTCTTGGAGTGGAGGCTCGCTGTCTTGGATGGACCTCTCTACGATTTCATTATTATGCTCTACGATTTCACTATCTGGCACTACGATCGTAGTGTTGAGCTCAACGATTTTATTCGTAGTGTCTGCACTATCGGTCGTAGTGTCTTGAGGCACTGCTTTGTCTAAGTCAGTTTCATCAAAGATGATGTGTATTGAGACTTCGACATTCAGTATCTTTTTGTTAAACACCTTGTAACTTTGCTGTCTGTGGCATATCCAAGAAAAATCCCTTCGTCTGACTTGGGCTGGAATTTTGTCAGATACTACTTTCCATTATTGAGAATATAGCATGCACAACCAAAGACATGGAAATAGCTGACACTCGGCTTCCTTCCTTTCCATAGTTCGTAGGGTGTCTTCTTGATCGTAGAGTGAATTAATGATCTGTTCTGTGTGTAGCATGCAATGTTGATGACTTCTCGACTGTATATTCAGCAGCATTTAGCTTGCTAGTAGAGTCCTTCCAAATTCTATCGTGGTTCTGTTTTTCTTTCAAAGAACTCCATTTTGTTGAGGAGTTCGTGGAGTCGAGAAGTTATGATCGATGCCATTGTTCGAAAGCGAACTTGTCTATTTCGAGAAATCAATTCTCTTCCATGATCACTCCTTATGGCCTTAATTTTATCTCCTTTCTCGCTCATCACCATCCAACATCTTGATTAATTCGAGCTTGTCTCATCCTTTGAGGTTAAGAAAAATACCCATGTGAATCGTGTAGTGAGTAAATGCGACTATGACTAGAGATTATCTTTTTCCTCCAAGACTAGTTGTTGGGATTGGCCCAAAGAGATCCATGTGGAGCGGATGCGGGGTTTGTCAATGGAGTTAGCGATCTTGCTCTTGAATGAGCTTCGGTTTGCTTTCTAAGTCGGCGGTATCAGATCCCCTTTCCTTCATAAAGTTGAACTTGGGTAGACACCACGAGGTCTTTTGATGCCAATTTGGACATGCTTTTGAAGTTTAAGTGAGACAAACCTTCTATGCCATAGCCACTTCATTTCCTGACGCGCTTTGCGGTAAACATATTGTCTCATTAGAGCTTAGTTGACCAAGATCTACTATATAGACATTTCCTTCTCTTGTTCCGGTCAGCTTTATGGCAGATGTCTTCAAATCTCTGACTAGACATTGGTTGTTGAGAAATGTTACATGGTGACCCTTGTCGCAGAGTTGGCTGATACTTAAAAGGTTGTGTTGGAGTCCTTCCACATAAGCTACTTTGGTTTGAAGATATCGCACCATTGCCAGCAGAGCCAAATCCTCTTGTCTTGCCCGAGCCGTTATCTCCAAAGATGATCGAGGGACCCTCCTTTTCTACATAGTTAGATAATAGAGCTTTGTTCCTGTCATATGCCTTCAAAGATCCACTATCCGAGATACCATGTTAAGGTCGTGGAGCTCTTTTCTTGTCAAAACATTTGAACCTTCATTTTGGTACCCATATTTGCATGGGTCCTTCATTGTTAGTACCTTTGGGGACCCAAATTTGTCTAATCTTGGGTCTCATATGCATGGAGTTATAATAACACTTTGTAGCCCTATGACCATATTTATCAGCATATGAAACATCTATTATGATGCATGCACGCACGTGTGTGTGTGGTGATTCATCTTCCACTTGGACTTGTGTGGTTCCTTAGTTAACCTTCACATTAAACCGATTCTCTTTCTTCCACGTGTCCTTAGGGTTTCATAAATAGTGATGAGTGTGCCTTTACCTCTATTGTACCTTCCCAGTTGATTCGTAGAGTTGGTTTTTCTTGACTCTACGATTCTTCGAGGTTGGTGAGTAGAGGTTGGGTTACTCTTCTCCTTTATGAAACCCAGACCAGCGTGAGATCCTTTACTTCTCTGAATATAACTAGAAACAGTAGAACAAGGTTGAACTGGCTCTTCCAATTGTGAGGATTTCACAAAGGTAATGCCTCTACCAAAACTTGAGGCATTACTAGTGCTAGTTTCCATTGTCTTTTCCACACAAGGTTCTGAGATGAATTCCCCAAAGCCTAGACCTGCTCTATTGAATATGCTTCTCTGACTAGAGAGCAGGTAGTCCATGGATGACGAGGATTTGTTCCATACAGAGATAGTCTTCTCTAGATCCTCAATTTTAGAGGTTAACTTAGACTCTCTTTGTGCATTGAGTGTGTTTATTCTGTTTTAAAGTTTCATTCTCACCTCAAGCTTGGACGAAGATTGGTACTTAGAAGAATCAAGCCAAGCTCTTCTTGAACTCTCTTCTTTCCTCTTGAAGAAGTGAATGATCTTTAGACAAGACTCGAACCACTTCATGTATTGATGTGATGTAGATCGTTGGTTATGCCATGCAAAGCGCTTCTTAAGTCACTTATATCTACATCAAGAGAATTAAAATCAAATACCTCATCGAGACTTACATCATGTATGTTTAGGCTTTGATTGTCCTTTGCATGTTTGGCCATTAAGCACAGATTAGCCATATGTGGTTCTTCCTCATCTCCGGAGTCTGCATTTAAGTCATTATCTGAATCACTCCACGATCCTCCGGCAACCAGGCCTTTGTCTCTTTTCTGAGGCCTCTGGGTTCCTTTGTATTCTTTCTTTTCATGAGATTTCTTCTTTAGTTCTTCTTTGATAGGCTTATTGTATTTGGCAATGAAATGACCAGGTTTCTTGCAGTTGTAGCATAAATCATTCATTTGTTCCTGGCTGACGTAGTTGCTGACTTTCTTTGGCTTGCCGGTTCTTCCTTGTCGCATGAACCTTCTTAGTCTCTTTACCAAAGATAAAGAAAGTCATCATCATCGTCTTCATCATCATCAGAGTCAATCTCAGTGATGACTTTTGATACACCTTCATTTGCCTTGAGAGCAACACCCTTATCCTTTCTTCTTCCTTCTGATAAGGTTTCGCCAGCGTTGGGTCAACTCCAGGTTCAGAGGTCGAGATTTCCATACAGCTTGTTGAACTGTCATCTCATTAAGATTCTTTGATTCTCTTATTGCTGTGGTCTTTGCATCCCACTTGCTCGGTAGGGCTCTCATGAACTTTATGATTAGATCCTTGTTAAGATAGATCTTTCCATACGCTCGTAGAGAGTTGAGCAGAACGTTGAATCTGTCATAGGTTGCAGTTACGTTTTCTCCTTGTACATGACCGAACATTTCATACTGCTATGTCAGGAGAGACTATTTGTTCTCTCTGACTTCTTCAGTTCCTTCGTGCATGATCAACAATGCTTTCCAAACTTCCTTAGCTGTTTTGCTATTTACAACATTTTCAAACAGATCATCCTCTAAGGATTGGAACAGGATGTTCTTAGCCTTCTTATCAAGTTGGACAGCTCTCTTCTCGTTGTCTGTCCACTCTTCTTTAACTTTGATCTGTATACGGTTTGGATCGTCAGTGGTTGGTGCAAGCTTGGTTGGAATGTAGGGCCCATTTTGAACGGTCTCAAATAGATCTTCATCTATTGAGTCCATGTATGCTTGCATCCTGACTTTCCAGTTAGCAAATTTATCCTTGTTGCACATTGGTAGCTTCACGCCTCCCCGATCTGGATTCGCTTGGTAATGAAAAGCCATTGGATCTACTAAAGGTTGTAAGCTGTAAAATAGAACCTGTTTTGATACCAATTGTTAGTTCCTAGTTGGCACAATAGTTATCTAGAAGGGGGGGTTGAATAGATATTTAAAAATCTTTTCTTTTTAAACTAGTTCTTTGATAGTGATTAAAACTTAGCGGAATGAATATTAGTTTTAATCTTCTTTACCAAGCACTGGAGTAATGAGGGTGAGGCAGTTATGGCAATTATAACAGTTATAACAGTTATGATGTGAATGTAAATGACACAGCTGTTTTAAGTGGTTCAGAGCACTTAAAGCTCCTAGTCCACTCTTCTACTCAACGAGTAGGATATCCACTAAGGATGTCTTTTATAACTTCTGAATCACACAGATTCCTTCTAGACCAGCAGTCTAGGAACTTCTTAGTTCACTCTTGAACTCTTCAAGTCCAGCAAACTTGGCTTTCTTATAGTTCACTACCAACTCTTCAAGTCCAGCAGACTTGGTACTCTTCTTCAGTTGGTTGATAATGTTGTGTTCTTGATGGTTGCTACTCAATCGCTGTGTAAGCACTTGTTCTAAAGAACTGAGTAGCTGAGCAAGCTTTGCAATATCTCAGATCGTAGAGTTGAGCTTGAGAGAGATGTTCACGTTGTTTGTTTAATGCTTGCTTAATTCTCTCTCATCTGTTTGATATGTATATATGTGATGTTGAAAACTATCTGTTGGATCCATCCGTTGTGGCATTAAATGCGTTTGAAATTTCTGTACTGTGATGGAGACATTTCTGCACATCTTCTGAATTCTGCATTCTGGCCCACTGACACTGCGGGCTGCTTTCTCACCTACCACCTGAAAAGGTGTTTTGTCCCTCTTACCCATGGTACTATCCTTAGCTTCTTCAATACGCTTCTTTGTTGTATACTAAGGATATTTTATATATTCTGGGACTGATGAGCACCGCAAAGATCCGGGATCCACTCCTCACTTGTTGAAAACACAGATCATGAGGCTCGACATTTTCTGACATGAGACAGATGATGCTCCATGATTTGGATCGTGGTGTTCTACGATTTAGATCGTAGCGTCTTTGACATCTTTGCACACTACAATGCTATCAGTCGAGAGCACTACGATATCCCTTAAACCCTTACACACTACTATCTTCACTTGCTCGTGTTTGTTGACTTTCTCGTTCCGAGAGCACACTACGATCGTTGACTTGTAAACTTCATGTTTCCTTCAAAGATATCGCGATCGTGGAGTTGGCTCGGCAAACGTTGGGACCACTCTACGATTTTCGACGAGTCCCCTTCAAGGCAGGCACACTACGATCTTCAGGCTCTACGTTTTCTGCCTTGACTCTTGCAATGTTGATCAGATTGATGCACTACAATTTCTTCAAGACTAATCTATTACATCTTAAGATCAACTAACAGCTTTGATCTTTCTATCTATACATTCTTTATCGAGAATGGTACATGTTGAAAGATTAGATCAACCTAACAATTTTGATCTATCACTAAGTCCTCAGTACATATATTCATTTAAGGACCTTACAAATAATCATGAACATATACATTAAAACATCAAATCATAATATGCATTCTCCCAACAAAATCAAATCAAATAACTTATCTCAAATACTTAGACTAATTTTCTCTTCTCATATGATCAGTGGCGGAACCAGGACAATACTAGAGGGGGGGTCAAAATACCTCAATAAAAAAAATTATTGACGCTGAACTACTATTTTTGGCTATATACCATCATTATACCATAAATATACCATTTCTCAAATTTATATTCAAATTCATTTTGCCCAATTATAATATTTCAAATTTCATCAATTTAAACATTTCATAATAATTAGATATACATATTTATTTTTAACTCAATTTGTGAAATCCTAAAACTTTAAATTGATATAATTCCGCTCAAGTTTTGGAAACAACAAAGATTATAATTAATAGTACTTTATAATTAGTTTACAATTGTTATATTTGTTTGTATTAAAACTAAATAACTTCATATTAATTTTGAATTTTAAGATTTTACAAATTAATTTAAAATGTCAAAATGTATCTATAATTTTAGAACGAAGAGAGTAATATTTTTATTGATATAATGTCATAATAATTTTGTTATTATATTATTAATAACCACTTAATGATTTCTTCTCCAGAATTCAAAAATAGAAATAGACATCTTGGACAGAAATAGAAAATTTCATTTTTCGATGAATAGTGTCGTATACGTGAATAGTAACCCCGACACAAAAGGTAGAAATTCCACAAGAAAAATCATACTTCGTGAACAATACTCGTGAATAATCTCAGATTCATGAATAATGTCGATATACATGAATAGTAAACCCGACACAAAAAGGGTAAAAATTCCACAATCAAAATCATATCAATATTTTGGCATAATGATATTGAAGAAAACAATATCATTTACGAAAAAAATAACATCCCTTACCTTAAAATAACCGTATTTCGATCGAATTTCTGATATAGTCTTGTGTAAACTTGCACTGAATAACAACTCTCAAAGTATCAAAATACTCACAAAAATACGCTCGATAATCTAGAGAGAAAGAAAACTTGTTTCTGGTGTGATTTTCAATTCTAACCTAAGCGCTTATTTATAGGAAAATGCTAGAACGCCATAGGAGACTAAAATAATAAAATATTATTATTCTTTTCTTTTTCTCTACGCATCAACCAATTTTGAATCAAGCATGCCATCTTGGACAAAAAAATAGCATCCCATGTGAATTCAACACCAACTAAAAGTGGGTTCCACCCATAATTTAATAAAATCATTTTATTTTTAAAACTTTCATAATTCATAGAAAATAGCCCGCTTTTCATAAAAATACGAATTTTATGTCCATTCCACACTAAATCGAATTCTCTACAACTTTGTAGCTTTGAGTTTTCCAAATTCCAAATGTAAAATATCCAAATCCACAAACGGATGATTTTTAATACCTCCATTCTGACAAAATACTGATAAAACACCTCAGCATTAATTCTTTCATTTATAACCACATAAATAAATAAATCCCTCATTTATATCCACATCAAATAAATTTTTTCTTACCATATAAATCAATAATTAATTATTCACAAATAATATTACGAATCACAATTATGACAACTAAGTAGCTTCTCAGAAAGAGGGGCTTTCAATAAGGATTTCTCCTTACAGGCGCGCAATTAGGTGACCAAACCTCTCCTTGACAAAACTTTCTAGACATTGCCAATAATGCTATCTAATAATATTATTCAAATAATATGAATTATTGATCTGATAATGGAAAATACTATGCAGTGACAATTATTGAAACAATAATAATATAAAATATCAACGCAGTAATTATTGAATCAATAAAATAAAATATTGAACAGTAATTACTGTAACAATTATTGAGTAGTGCCTTCTTCTACGTAAGAATCAATAATTCAACAATACTGCAATACCGGTGTAAGCTTCATTGCAACTACGCCAGACATCGTATTTTAAACACCGTGTAATCCAACAAAGGTTAATTCGGTAATAATTACAATCGTTATTTATAAAAACTCAAACTTTGTCGTTTTCTTCATCCGATAGTTATTTCATTATGGGGCCCACAAATGATCGCGCCATCGCATTTGATATTCCCAACAAAAAGAATATTTCACGACCAAATGAATATTTCCCGACCACAATGATTATTTTATAACCACTTGCTTATTTTGCAAAATTTGCACATTTCACCCATAACCAAAAAATTATATCAAATTAACACCTTATTATTTCAAAATAATACTTGGAGGAAAATTCAATATTATTTATAAAAAGCTGGGGTCTTACAACCTCCCCTCCTTATGAAATTTCGTCCTCGAAATTGACGTACGTACCTAGTGTTTCGAACAGGTGAGGATACCTCCCTTTCATTTCTGATTCCAACTCTCAGGTCATTTCTTCAATAGCATGGTTCCTCCACAAAACCTTAACTTGTGGTATAACCTTTGTGCGTAGGACATGCTCTTTCCTATCCAAGATCTTGACAGGTACCTCATCGTACGTTAAATCTTCGGCTATCGCGTCTGGTTCTAACGCAATAATATGGTTTGGGTCATCCACATATTTACATAACATCGATATGTGAAAAACGTTATGAACACGTGACATACTTAGCGTTAAGGCGAGTCTATAGGCCACAGTTTCTACTCGATCGAGGATTTCAAATAAATCGAAGGTTTGAGCTTTCTTCTCTTCATCGACTCTTACTTCTAAAATAACGCCTTCTTGTACCTTCTTCTTTATATTCATCACTCAAAGTAGCTGCGAGCTGAGCGGTTTTAACTTTATCAATTAAAGTCGATTCTCTACTCAGTATATCATCATGTGGGTCCCTAGAGTCTTTAACTCTATTTCTATCATTTATAAATTATACAAAATAGGTCTTTGTGTTCAATATCATCACAATCGTATTCTCGCATGCGATCTTCTACTCAATGTGTTAGCTAAAGACGTTTGCTTTTCCGGATGGTATGGTCGAACAGTCTTAAAATGAGTTGCATCTTGAGCTCTTGAAAAATCTTCTCGCATTCCTCGCTCCATACGAATTTTGTATCTTTCCGAGTAAGCTAAGTTAACGGAGTAACAATTCGAGAAAATTCTTCCACGAATCTCTGATAATAACTAGCTAAGCCTAGAAAGCTAGATATTTCGATTACTGACTTAAGGTGCTCTCAACTATGACTCATATCCCAATCTTGGATATCACGTCACAATAGCACCTATTGTTTTACCACAACACAAATATAGCGTCCCCTACGGAGAGTCTGGCTTTTGTGCATCCCACCAAGGAAGTCACCAGATAGAGGCTCGAGTACCAACTCTTGTACTTGGGCTTTTAACTCCTGAAGTTCAATAGGAGCCATTCGATATGGGGTTTTAGAAAAGGTTTTTTGGGGTTCAAAGTCGGTACAAAATTCAATATCACGCCTGGGGGTAGACCAGAAATTCTTCAGAAATACGTCGTCGAAATTCACTAACAATGTAAATATCATTCAAATCGACGATTTTTTGTTTAAATCCATGAAATGGGCTAAGAAAGCTTGACATCCGCTTTTTCAATAAGCGAATGGCTTTATGGCTTGATATGAAAGTGTTTGACTTCAATGGTTTGGTTGCTTAAATTCGCATAACAGGTTGGTTAGGAATATGAAAACTAACAACCTTACGAAAATAATCCATTTTGGTATAATGAGTGGTTAACCAATCAATTCCTAAAATTACATCAAAAGAAAGTATCTTTAAAGAGATAAGATCCACAGTAATGTGATGGTACCAATTTGAATCAAGCAAAATTTATAAATGGTGGATGTAACGAAAGTTTCTTCTAACGGAGTTTCCACAGATAAGTCAAATTCCAATTTCTCCGGAGTTAAGTTTAAACGCTGAGCACAAGCAGGAGAGATAAAAGAATGGGTAGAACCGGTATCTCATAAGGTATAGACTTCGCAAGAATTTATAATTAACTAACCCGTGATACCTTCGTTTCGGGTTCTTCGCGTTTTGGGCGGTCAGACAAAACGCTTCTTCCAAAACCACCGACTTCATTTTGTCCAGTATCCACCTTTGGTGCCACCGTCCCAGCTTGGACTTGATTTCGCTCTACAGACAAAATTGAGCTATGTGACCATCTTTCCATAACTAAAACATACCTTGAAGGTCAGTGAATAGCTTTGGACTTATATGTCCCTCCTCTCCGCATTTTTAGCATCTAACCGCTATTGTTCTCCTCCCCTAGAATTTGTTGTCTTTGGTCTTTGGTCTTTGGTCTGCGACGCCTTCCCATCATC
Organism: Panax quinquefolius; assembly: GCA_020205615.1. Classification (NCBI taxonomy): domain Eukaryota; kingdom Viridiplantae; phylum Streptophyta; class Magnoliopsida; order Apiales; family Araliaceae; genus Panax; species Panax quinquefolius. The sequence continues at coordinate 111,301,825 of CM035164.1, forward strand.
GTTAAATCTTATCTTCTTGAAATTTTCACTGACTCACCTCTCCTATTATCATGGCCATGATTACCACCCGAGTGGTTACCGCTTTTGTCTCAGATTTTCCTCCTCGCCGGTTATCATCGCTCCGATGATCACTGCACACCCCATTTATGACCACGGTTGTGGTCCCTTGGTTGAGTATACTCATTATCTCGCCTAATAATTGAGCCTTGTTGACAACATCCGAATACAGAGAAAATTTATGAGAGATAAGGTATTGATGAATCTCGGGTTTTAGACCTCTCGTAAACATCGCGCCATACGCCCTCATTCTCTACCAAATGAAGTGCAAACTCGATAACTCGTGAACTTCGCCTCGTCTTCGAGACACCGCCATGTTATTCTGCTCCAAATTAATAAACTCTACATCCTTCATATACGAATAATACTTTCGTGAAAGTACTTGTCATTGAATAGTTTTTGAAATCTTTCCCAAGACATGTTGAGTCATGACGGTACGCTTTCACGATTCCCACCAATGTCATGCCTAACCACACGGAACATAAAGGTGGTGAATGGAACCTCCTGTTCCTCCGCATCCCAAGACATCGAATATCTTGGTAATTTGCTTGACCCGCGTTTCCGCTTTTAATCGGATCCGCTTTCCAAAGAATTCTCGTGGTCCCAACTCCTTGAATCGCTTGGTCAATGTGACAAACCACACGTATTGCTATCATTTCCACCACCAGTATTTTGTACACGAGTCTCCCTCGTCGATTTTTCATAAACCGCAAAAAGCTCCTAAACATTCCATCATTCATCGTTTGCTCTCGGTAGTGTTTTTTTTATAGGAGGAATATTATCTTCTGTTGCACGTTCTCCTGGTTTGTGACTAAAGGTTGTTCCACAGTCTCATACACTCCATTGTTAACGTTCTAGCAGCCATTCTTAAATGCTGCCATAAAACAAGGGTTAACTAAACAAATTAACATATCACATAATATCCCTATATTATGATCGACCAACAAATAAGCTTAGGTAGGACACACTAGCGAATGATTTACTCATCTCTCCCCTCCTAGTTATATTCCCTGATCTCCGCTAGAGACCATATCCCTAAGCTCTGATACCAACTGTGACGCCCCCAAAATAGGTATACAACATCCATTCTGAGTCGCCGCCAAATATATGGTACGGAAAGCAAACTACAACTTCAATAATACAATTGTCGTGCAAAATACGACAACACATACTGTGAGTTTAAATACAAATATTGTCTTCTAGATAATATCCACACTCAAATAAGTCCTCATTACAATTATTCATACAATATTTTACAGAAATAGTGAGGACTGCTAAAACATCTTTCTAGAACCATCACTCCATACCCCGACTAGATCCTGTTATGTTCTCACCTCCTGGGAAGAAAAATGGAACAAAAAGGAAAATGGTGAGCTCAACTAGCCTAGTAAAGAATATTATGACTAAGATAATATACAACAAATTATCATTAGTCTTGAACAGGGAAAAATCTGATAAAATATAATAGACAACAAGTTTTAGATCAACAAATGTCATGGAAACAACAATCCATTAGAAGAGTCACGTAGAGAATGAATTCTACTATCTTCTAAGATTTGAAGTCTATCATCAATATTTTATCCATATAACATCAATCAATATACATCTTGAATCAAATATTCATCTCTTAGCTACAGCCAAAGATAGTCATTTGTATCACCAATTGGTCATGTTCATCTCAACACTGCTCATCTTTGCACTACGGGCCAAAGGTATTCATCAGTTAATCATTCATCTTTGCACTACATGCCAAAGATATTCAGTAACATCATCATTTAAGACCGAGGATGATGAAAATATTTTTTAAAGAAAATGAATCCAAAGAGACGAAGGACAAATATTATGGATTCAGATTACGGTTTATCCAAGATCAATAATACTCCATAATAACCAATTTTGAAGCAGAATTCAAAAATAAAGATCAAAACATGGATACAATTAAAGATAGTAACCATAATAGACATCTTAGACAAAAATAGAAAATTTCATTTTTCGGTGAATAGTGTCGTATTCGTGAATAGTGCCGTATACGTGAATAGTAACCCCGAACAAAAAGGTAGAAATTCCACAAGAAAAATCATACTTAAAAACAATAATCGTGAATAAGATAAAGATTCGTGAATAGTGTCGTATACGTCAATAGTAACCCCGATACAAAAAGGGTAGAAATTCCACAATCAAAATCATATCAATAATTCGGCATAATGATATTGAAGAAAATAATATCATTTACGAAAAAAAAATAACATCCCTTACCTCAAAATAACCGTATTTCATTTGAATTTTGGATATAGTCTTGATGTAAACTTACAACTCGAATAACAACTCTCAAAGTATCAAAATACTCACAAAAATACGCTCGATAATCTAGAGAAAAAGAAAACTTGTTTCTGGTGTGATTTACAATTTTAACCTAAACGCCTATTTATAGGAAAATGCTAGAACGCCATAGGAGACTAAAATCATAAAATATTATTATTCTTTTCTTTTTCTCTACGCATCAACCAATTTTGAATCAAGCATGCCATCTTGGACAAAAAAAAATAGCAGCCCATGTGTATTCAACACTAATCAAAAGTGGGTCCCACCCATAATTTAATAAAAATTATTTTATTTTCTGAAACTTCAGTAATTCATAGAAAATATCCCGTTTATCAGAAAAATACGAATTTTATGTTCATTCCACACGAAATCGAATTCTCTACAACTTTGTAGCTTTGAGTTTTTCTAAATTCCAAATAAAAAATATCTAAAATCCACAAACGGATGATTTTTAATACCTCCATTCTGACAAAATACTGATAAAACACCTCATCATTAATTCTTTCATTTATAACCACATAAATAAATATATCCCTCATTTATATCCACATCAAATAAATTTTTTCTTATCATATAAATCAATAATTAATTATTCACAAATAATATTACAGAATCACAATTATGACAACCAGGCCGTTCGCAGGAAAGAGGGGGCTTTCCAATAAGGATTTCTCCTTACTGGCGCACAATTAGGTGACCAAACCTCTCCTTGACAGAACTTTTTAGACATTGCCAATAATGTTATTTAATAATATTATTCAAATAATATGAATTATTGATCTAATAATGGGAAATACTGTGCAGTGACAATTATTGAAACAACAATAATATAAAATATCAACACAAAGAATTATTGAATCAATAAATTAAAATATTGAATAAGAATTACTATAACAATTATTGACTAAGTGCCTTCTTACATAAGAATCAATAATTCAACAATATCGCAATAATACCGTGTCTTCTTGTGCGCAACCACCATGCCTATTACATCGTATTTTAACCACCGTGTAATCCAACAAAGGTTAATTCAGAATAATTACTCCGTTATTTATAAAACTCAAACTTTGTAGTTTTCTTCATCCGACAGCTTATTTCAAGTTATGGGGCCCATTAAATGATCACTACTATTGCATTTGGATATTCCCCGACAAAAAGAATATTTCATGACCAAACGAATATTCCCAGAACAAAATGATTATTTTATAACCACTTGCTTATTTTGCAAAATTTTCACATTTCACCTATAACCAAAACATTATATCAAATTAACACCTTATTATTTCAAAATAATACTTGGAGGAAAATTCAATATTTTTTATAAAAAGATGGGGTCTTACAGTCACTCCAGTTGATTTGTGAAAGTTGATTAAAATAAAGTAATTAAGAACTAATTAAACTGGCAAATATTAATTACCAGATGATTAACACATAGGAATACAATTTCCCCAATTACATTGCAATAATCGCTTTATCTTATTCCCACTTAATTAATCCAATGAGTTGCTAACTAGGATTGCTTATCAATTTACTAGCATCTTTCAATAATTAATAAAAAGACCTATTTCACTTATTTTGCTACTTTCGCAAGACACTTAAAACAGATTCATTAAGTACAAACTCCTAACAAAGTTACACATGGTGTGACGCCCCCAAAATAGGTATATACATCACCCATCTTGGGTCCAAAGATGGGTCGCCAAATACATGATACTGAATACAAATACAAACTTAATTATACAACATGAGTGAGAGTTTTCACACACGAATATTGTCTTCTGACAATATCCAAACTCAAATGGAGTCCTCATAACATTTATTGTCACACTATTTTATAGAATAGTGAGGACTACTATAACACCATCTCGGCCATCACCCTTTCTCCGACTAGTTCCTACTACGTTCTCATTTTTGAAGAGAACAATGGAAGTAAAAGGGTGAGCTCAACTAGCCCAAAGAAGAAATATTATGACTACGATAATGCAGATAAGTTATCATTAGCCTTCAACAATGTTAAACCGATAGAATATAATCGACAACAAGTTTAATCATAAATGGAAATAAGCAATCCATTAGAAGAGTCAAGTAGAGCATGATATCTACTATCTTCTATGATTTAAAAGGTTTTCATCAACTTTATCATTTGAGACTCACTTTTAATAAATAAACCACATCATCGAATCATCCCTACACTACGGGCCAAGGATATTCATGTAATCATCAATGGTCATGATTATGCCGACTAATCTCTGGTCATAATCTTATCAACCAACAGTCCATCTATGCACGTAAGCCAAAGATGACTTTTATCACAATATAAGCATGAGGATGATGACAATGATATAATCATTTAATTAAATTAAAGCAAAGGATAAATTTTAAAGATTCATAATTTAATATATCCAAAGATTCAATAATGTCCAAATTGTCAACATGATACTACTTTGTGGAGTAAAATTCAAGAATAATATTCATGTATCAAAAATATTTTGGACAAAAAAGAAATCAATTTTTTGGGTGAATAGTAATCGGGTGAATAGTAACCTGTGAATAGTACTTCGTGAATAGTAACCCGACATGAAAGTACCTCAAATATCCGAGTGAATAATATTATAGTGAATAGTAATCGGGTGAATAATAACCCATGAATAGTAATTCGTGAATAGTATCCTGGCATGAAAAGTGTCCCGAATACCCGAGTGAATAATATTATAGTGAATAGTAACCGGGTGAATAGTAACCCATGAATAGTACCCCGGGTGAAAATATTGATATTTAATAAGAAAATTCAGATCAATATTCCAATGAAACGATACTGGATGAAGCGCAAAACTCAAGGACATTCCACTAATTTCAAGGATTATAGAAGCAATACTTACCATAGTAAGTTTAGATTTAAGAATATGAAAAGAAATAACATACTGAAATCAAGAATGGATTTTCACCATTATACTACGATGACGTAATCCGCGTAGACGGGTTATTTCGACATATTAAAGGATGAATACGAAAAAAATAGTATTCCTTATGAATACGAAAGAAATAATACCCCTTACCTTAGTAGAAGGCTGGATACTGCAATAGTGAAGTAGCATAATACTCTTTTCTTGCTCTTTATAGTTTCTCTCTATAAGTCTCTTGTGAATCTCAATGAATTGGTGAGAATGAAAAGAAGAATTAAGCTTCTATTTATAGGAGAATGGACTAAATAGTAATTTATTCACGAATGGTCCGATTGATTTACTATTAGAACTGACGGTCCATATTGATTACTATTAAAACCACAAACCGACTTCGGTCCGCATTGATTACTTTAAAACCACCATCAACAGCTCAGATTGATTTACTATTAAAACCACAACCAATGGTCCAAATTGATTTACTATTAAAACCACCACCGACGGTCCGTTGATTTACTATTAAAACCACCACCGATTTTATCCAAATTGATTTACTATTAAAACCACCATCAATGGTCCAGATTGATTTACTATTAAAACTACCACCAATGGTCCATATTGATTTAACTTATTACACTTTGGTACCCCTAAAGTTTTCCAAGTTTGCATTATTCCCTCTAACTTTTGTAATTCACTTATCTTCAATAAACATATTCTTAATACTTCAACAATTTTTCATCATTAATATTATAACTCATAATATTTAACAACCATATCGTTCCCAGGAAAGAGGGGGCTTTCCAATAAGGATTTCTCCCTATTGGCGCGTAATTAGGTGACCAAACCTCTTCTCGACAGAACTTTCTAGACATTGTCAATATTACAAATAATAATATGAATAACTTTGTTGTCTCAATTATTGATTTAATAATATAAAATATTATGCAGATGATACTGTGACAATAATTGAATCAAATAACGTGATATACTATGCAACAATTACTGTAGCAATAATTGAGTAAACTGAGTGGCTTCTTACGTAAGCCTCAATAATCAATACTGAAGTACTACTATGCAACCACGCCAGACATCGCATTTTTACCACCGGGTAGTTCAACAGTTAACGGTAAAACTTCTGTTATTATTTTTATAAAAAGATATTTCTGTCATTTTCTAACTACGACAATACTTCCGTTGTGGGTCCAACAATGATTGTGCCGTTGTAAGACCCCAAATTTTATGAAATGAAAGTATACAATTTTCTTATAATTATTATTTTATTTCGTAAATGGTTAAATTGATAAAAGTTTAAAGTTAAGGGTGATATGTGAATTTTTTTTTTGGCAACGTAAGTAAGTTGTTATATAATATTCGATTGGTCGGGGAATATTCGTTTTAACAGAGAATATTCGTACAACGACACAATCATTGGTGGATCCCACAACAGAATTATTATCGGAGTTAGAAAACGACAAAATTATCTTTTTATAAAAATAATGATGGAAGTTTTACCGTTAACTGTTGAAACACTCGGTGTTAAAAGTACAATAATACGTGTGGTTGCATAGTAGCACACGGTATTGTTTATTGATGCTTACGTGAGAAGTCACTCAGTTTTGTTCAATTATTGCTATAGTAATTGTTGCATAGTGTTTGCATAGTAAAATCTTTTTATATAAAACAGAATACTTTTATAAAGTAATTTGTTTTATTAGATTTTAAATAAAATATATTATATTTTATTATGCATAGTATTTGCATAGTGCCTGCATAGTAAAATCTTTTTATATAAAATAGAATACTTTTATAAAGTTATTTGTTTAATTAGATTTTAAATAAAATATATTAGATTTTATTATGCATAGTGTTTACATAGTGTTTGCAGATAAGGCTCTGCATAGTGTTTGCATAGTAAAAAACTTTTTATATAAAATGTAATACTTTTTTATAAAGTTTTATTTTATTTGATTATAAATAGAATATATTATATTTTATCAGATAGTACAAAGACAAAGATCATTTCCATTCTCCAATAAATATAATGCTTAGTTAGAATTGAAAATCACACCGTAAGTTCGTAGAATTCTTCTTCTATAATCTTGAGCGTATTTCTTTAGAGTTTAAGAAAACTTTGAGCGTGAAAATAGTGTAAGTTTTCTTCAAGTATATCCCCTCACCTCTACCCATCTAATACTCTTCTTTTTATGGTAAGGGGTATTATTCTTTCGTATTCATGAAGAGAGTTATTTTCTTTCAATACTCGTAAGGGTTGTTATTCCATTCTTTATTATTATGTTGGTATAACCTGTCTATGCGAAGTACCGCATACATGGTGAAATTTTTCTGTTATCCCATTTGGAATAACCTGTCTGTGCGGTCTATCGCATGCCTGGTGAATTCTGTTGTTATTCCATTCTTTATTATTCTGTTGGAACATCCTGTCTGTGCGGATTACGCATGACCTGGTTCCATTCTTTATTATTCTGTTGGAATATCCTGTCGGTGCGGATTACACATGATCTTGTTCCATTATTTATTATTCTGTTGGGAATAACCTGTCTATGCAGTCTATCGCATGCATGGTGAATTCTTCAGTTATTCCATTCTTTATTATTCTATTGAATAACTCGCTTCTACGCGACTCACTGCATGCATGGTGAATGATCCTTTGTATTCATTCCTTAGTAACTTGTGGAAATGATCTGTCTCACGTGGATTACCGCACGGCGAGCGAAAATCTATTCACAGTGTTCATATATTCTATTATACTTTGGTTGGTTAAAGTTTTGGCTTCTATACTCCATGAAATTAGTGGAATATCCTTGATATTTGCGCTTCATCCAAAGATCTTTCATGAAAATATTCTTCCGAGCATTCTTGAATTTTACTCCACAAAGCAAGATCATGTCGACAATTGGACGTTATTGAAGTTCATGATAAATTAACTTATAAATCTTTAAAATTTATTCTTGAACTTGTTTTATTAAATTGTCATCATCCTCATGCTTATATTATGCTAAAAGTCATCTATGGCCTCAGAGTGCATAGATTGACTTGGTATGATTATAACCGTGGATTATTCTATAATAATCATGACCGTAATGTTACAAATGATGTGGAAAAAGTCCTCATTGGCTCAGTAGTGCATTGATTGACGCTTTTTGGTATGATTATGGCTATGGATTCTCTTCGCCAAGGGTGCAAAGATGAATTGTTTTATGGCATGATTAGAACCATCATGAAAACACGATTATTTTTGGCCCGTAGTAGTGCATGGATAATTCGTGGTCGTGATACTAAAGAATATTTTTATCCTCGTTATGCAAGGATGATTCGATGATATGGATTAATTATTGAGATGAGTCTCAAAGGATGAAATATTAATTCATGGATGTGATAATAATGAATATCCTCGTCGTAGTGCATGGATAATTCATGGATGTGATACTAACGAATATCCTCGGCCGTAAGGTAATGGATAATTCTATGATGTGGATTATTTATCGAGATGAGTCTCAAATATATAATATTGATAATAGACTTTTAATTAAGTAGAATATAGTAGATATCTTGCTCTACTTGACTCTTCTAAAATACAATTTATGTCATGTCGTTGGCAGAGCGAGAATGAACTATTAATGAATATCTTTGGCCCGTAGTGGAAATATGAATTTATTAATATGATTATGGACATGGATTGTGATTTGGTATAACCATAGTCTTTGATATTTCGTAAAGACAGTGATGAAAATTATCTTCGCCCTGTATGCTAAGAGGAATTTAGAACCACAATTATAATTATGATTTATTCACCTGATTGTCGACAGAAATTGTTGACTGATGTTACAGGGATAAAACATTGTTGGTGGATTTTTAACGTGGAGAAGATAATAGACTTTATGGTCTATTTGACTTTTCTAATGGATTGCTCGTTTCGCTGCAACTATGGTTGAAAAGTTTTATCATCTACCATATGTTCTAAATCTCTGATTCATTATCGATAAAGGCTATTGATAATTTAATTATCTTTAGTCATGATATATTCTTTATCGGGCTAGTTGTGGTTTCACCCTTCCGCTTCACAATTCCTTTTCGTAATAAGAGTGTAGTGGATCGAAAGCGGGATAACAGGGGAATAGAATGATGGTCTATAGTCGCTGAGGTTCTCCCTAAATAGTATGGAAATAATTTTGTTGAGAACTTTAGATAAGTTTGTCGATTGTATACGCCACTTGATATTTAATTTTGGTGAACCGAATAGGGTGAGGTGAACCCAACATTGAAGAGTGTTTTGCCACTAGCATACAAGATGTGTAATGACATACAACCTCGTGTTATCATAAGACATGGTTGTGCAAATCCACTTGTTGAATATATCTACGAAGCACTACCTATATGATTTGAGTATATTTGAAATATAATTTTCACTGGAGACAACAGAGATAATTATATGTCAAGAGAAGACTTACCATTGGAAAGAAGATGATAGTAATCTTCTTGTTTTTCTTTGGGGACTTTTGGTCAACCAAGGATAATTCTGTGGACATATGATATCTATCATAACCTGCATACACACGGCTCCCATGTACAAAAGGTTTCTTTGAGCACTTCCCAAAGATTTTAATTTTAAAAACAATTTTTTGACCGTACTTTTATGTAAAGTATCATCAGAAGGTTGTGGTCGAGGCACCGTGAGAGTTACATACATTTGTATTAGAACTCACAGCTTATCTGTTGTCGTACTCTACACGACACTTCAACAAATTGTATAAAATGAAGTTTGTATTTGATTTTTATAGTGCGATATCTCGGTGACTCAAGATGGGTAATGTATACCTATTTTGGGGGCGCCACAAATGGTAATCGAGCTTAGGGATATGGTCACCACGGAGATATGAGTCCGAAACTAGGAGGAGAGAGACGGTAATATACTTCTTCTAGTGTGTGTGACTTACCTAAGCCAAAATTTTTACTTGATGAGTTGACAATTTATGATATATCAATCGACCTTTGTTTTAAAGATATATTCTAGAATGATATCTGAAATACAGGAGATGAGCAATGGAAAAATCATGATACAGAGGATATAACCAGGAAGGTACAATCCGAAAAGAAAGCAAGGTATTCTCATCTCTTCGAATACCAAGTACGTACGTAAATTTTGAGGGCGAAATTTCATAAGGAGAGGAGATTGTAAGACCCCGAATTTTATGAAATGAAAGTATTCAATTTTCTTATAGTTATTATTTTCTTTCGTAAATGGTTAAATTAATAAAAGTTTAAAGTTAAGGGTGATATGTGAAATTTGTTTTTGCAAAAGTAAGCAAGTTGTTATATAATATTCGATTGGTCTGGGAATATTCGTGATAACTAAAACAATCATTAGTGAAACCCACAAAAGAATTATTATCGAAAGTTAAAAAACGACAAAATTATCTTTTATAAAAATAACGACTTTAAGTTTTACTGTTAATCTGTTGAAACACCCTTGTTAAAAAGTACAAGAATACGCTGTGGTTGCATAGTAGCACTACCAGATTGATTATTGATGCTTACGTGAGAAGTCACCAGCTTTTGTTCAATTATTGCTACAAAGAATTGTTTCATAGTGGTTTCAGATAGTAAAATCTTTTTATATAAAATGTAATACTTTTATAAAGTTATTTGTTTTATTTGATTTTAAATAGAATATATTATATTTTATTATGATATAGTACTCGCGATAGTAAAATCTTTTTATATAAAAATATAATACTTTTATAAAGTTATTTGTTTTATTAGATGTTAAATAAAATATATTATATTTTATTATGCATAGAATTTACATAGTGCTCGCGATAGTGTTTTGCATATAGTAAAATCTTTTTATATAAAATAGAATACTTTTATAAAGTTATTTGTTTAATTAGATTTTAAATAAAATATATTATATTTTATTATGCATAAGTGTTTACATAGTGTTTGCATAGTAAAAACTTTTTATATAAAATGTAATACTTTTTATAAAGTTTTGTTTTATTTGATTATAAATAGAATATATTATATTTTATCGCATAGTACATCATAGTATCCTTTCCATTCTCCTATAAATAGGTTGCTTAGTTAGAATTGAAAATCGCACTGTAAGTTCGTTGAGAATTCTTCTTCTATAATCTTGAGCGTATTTCTTTAGAGTTTAAGAAAGCTTTGAGCATAGAAAATAGTGCAAGTTTTCTTCAAGTATATCCCCACCCTACCCATCTAATACTCTTCTTTTTTAAGGTAAGGGTATTATTCTTTCGTATTCATGAAAAGAGTTATTTTCTTTCAATACTGTAAGGGTTGTTATTCAATTCTTTATTATTATGTTGAATAACTCTGCCTATGCTAAATACCGCATACATGGTGAAATTCTTCATTATCCCATTCTTTATTATTCTCGTTAGAATAACCTCGTCTGCATGGGATCTATCGCATGCAGTGAATTCATTGTTATTCCATTCTTTATTATTCTCATTGAACATCCATGCGTGCATGGATTACACACGACCGTTCCACTCTTTATTATTCTCATTGGAACATCTTGTCTATACGGATTCGCATGACCGGTTCCGTTTCTATATTATTCTCATTGAATATCCTCATCGGTCAAGGATTATGCATGACCTTGTTCCATTATTTATTATTTTGTTTGGAATAACTCGTCTGCATGCGCTTCATCGCATGCATGCATGATGAATTCTTCTGTTATTCCATTCTTTATTATTCTGTTAGAATAACCTGTCTATGCGGACTACCGCATGTATGGTGAATGATTCTTTGTATTCATTCCTTAGTAACTTGTGGAAATGATCTGTCTACGTGGACTACCGCATGGCGGGCAAAAATCCATTTGCAGTTTCATATATTCTATTATACTCAGTTGGTTAAAGTTTTGGCTTCTATACTCCAGGAAATTAGTGGAATATCCTTGATATTTGTGCTTCATCCAAAGATCTTTTCATGAAAATATTCTTCCGAGCATTCTTGAATTTTACTCCACAAAGCAAAGATCATATTGACAATTTGACGTTATTGAGTTCGTGATAAATTAATTTATAAATCTTTAAAATTTATTCTTGAACTTGTTTTATCAATTATCATTATCCTCATGCTTATATTATGTTGAAAGTCGTCTCAGGGCATGTAGTGCATAGATGCACTTGGTATGATATGACCAAAGATTATTCTAGTATAATCATGGCCGTAATGTTACAAATGATGTGGAAAAGACCTCATCAATTCGTAGTGCATTGATGGACGCTTTTGGTATGATTATGGTTATGGATTCTCTTGACCAAGGGTGCAAAGATGAATTATTGTATGGCATGATTAAACATTGATGAAAACACGATTATCTTCGCCCGTAGTAATGGATAATTCGTGGTCGTGATACTAATAAATATCCTCGGCTCAGAAAGCGTGGATGATTCGATGATGTGGATTAATTATCGAAATGAGTCTCAAAGAATGAAATATTAATTCATGGATGTGATAATAATGAATATCATCGTCGTCAGTAGTATGGATAATTCATGGATGTGATACTAACGAATATCCTCGGCCGTAGTGCATGGATAATTCTATGATGTGGATTATTTATCGAAATGAGTCTCAAATGATAAAATATTGATAATAGACTTTTAATTGTAGAATATAGTAGATATCGTGGTCTACTTGACTTTTCTAAAATACAAAATTGTATGTCGTCAGCATCAGAAGTGCAAGAATGAACTGTTAATGAATATCTTTGGCCCGTAGTGGAAATATGAATTTATTAATATGATTATGGACATGAATTGTGATTTGGTATAACCATGGTCTTTGATATTTCAGGTAAAGACAGGTGATGAAAATTATCTTCGTCCTAGATGCGAAGAGGAATTTAGAACCACAATTATGATTATGCTTTATTCACCGATTGTCGATGTGAATTGTTGATGATGTTACTGTGGATAAAACATTGTTGGTGGATTTTTAACGTGAGAAGATAATAGACTTTATGGTCTATTTGACTCTTTTAATGGATTGCTTCGTTCACCGCAACTATGGTTGAAAAGTTTTATCATCTACCATATGTTCTAAATCTCGATTCATTACTGACAAAGGCTATTGATAATTTAATTATCTTTAGTCATGATATTCTTTATCGGGCTAGTTGTGATCACCCTTCGCTTCACAATTCCTTTCGTGTAATAAGAGTGTAGATGGGTCGAGCGGATAACATGGGAATAGAACGGTGTCTATAGTCATTGAGGTTTTCCCTAAATAGTATGGAAATAATTTTGTTGAGAACTTTAGATAAGTTTGTCGTATTGTATACGTCACTTGATATTTAATTTTGGTGAACCGAATAGGGTGAGGTGAACCCAACTTTGGTAGGGTGTTTTGCCACTATCATACAAGATGTCTAATGACATACAACCTCGTGTTATCATAAGACATGGTTGTGCACATCCACTTCTTTGAGTATATCTACGAGCACTACCTATATGATCTTGGAGTATATTTGAAATATAATTTTCACTTGGAGACAACGGAGATAATTATATGTCAAGAGAAGACTCACCATTGGAAAGAAGATGATAGTAATCTTCTTGTTTTTCTTTGGGGACTTTTAATCAACCAAGGATAATTCTATGGACATATGATATCTATCATAACCTGCAGACGCATGGCTTCCCATGTATAAATGTTTCCTTGAGCACTTCCCAAAAATTTTAATTTCTAAAATAGTTTTTGACTGTACTTTTATG